>VDFB02297536.1:0-41433 GCA_007258455.2 Sequoia sempervirens
TGGGGAGACACACAAGGAATCAACAAATGAACCTTATTGATATTGTGGCATCCTCCACAAAATCTAGGATGATCAAGGATAAACAAAGGAAGGATGAACTTAAAGCCCAATTGGATCAGTTGCACAAGTTCTTGAAGGATGTCTCTACTCCTGTTTCTCAACAAGTTGCTACTCCAGAGACCCAAATATTATTAAGCAAGAAAGAGGCCGATGATTTGGTACAAATGAGAAGTAAGGTTGGAATGCTTGAAAGATGGGTTGATCGGCTTAATCAAGAGGTTGATGAGCTGCTTGAGGTTGATGAGCTGCTTGTTGATGGCTTTAAAGTTCATGAAGGTGCGTTAGAGTTGGTGGAAGATATGAATCAACATGCTGAAGTCTTGGAGAAACAAGAAGAAGAGTATAGAGAGCATAGCAAGAAATTAAAGGATATCAGCAAGGTGCTAAAGCAGACTCTCTTGGAGAAATCAATCCTCGATGAGGATAATATAGACTTCATTGAGAAGACAATAATCATAATCAGGTTCAAATCTAAATTCATCTATGAACATAAAAATGAAGTTCAAGAAGCCAGTAAAGATTTAAATGAACAGATTGAGGAATTAGAAGCAATGATTGCTATTTTGGTTAATGTGGATATCCCTATGAAGGAAGGTCTTCCTTTTGATAAATTGAAGGAGAAATGGCATAATAGATTTGAGGAAGTGATGCAAAAAGAGGATGATGGTGAAGACTTATTGCTAGATAGGCTCATGGACATCAAAGATGAAGTAAAGGCTGCTAGGAGGGAGTTGATTAAATTAAAAGATATGCAAGAGTTTGCATCCACAGAGTGAAAAATAATCAAATTTGAAGATGATTGGGTAGATGGACCTGATGCAGATATACTCCAACAAGTATTCACTAGCTATGATGAATACCTTCTTGAGGAAACTACGTAAGAGTGAACTGGTAAAGGAACATTATGTTCTTGGTGGACAACTTTCTCTTCCCTCCTATTTTGCAGGATTATGACATGAGTTCAACTATAGATCTCATCCAACATGTCTACCTTCCTCCTTTGGGCATCAGATTTTGGCAACAGGGCCATCGACCATTGAATTGAAGATCAACTAGTGTAGTCACTTCATGCAGTTCCAGTCCCTTGATTGGTGGATCTTAATTTTTGATTGAGAGGGATTAGTGCATAGCTTGCTTATATGTAATTTTGGGCTCCATTTTGTAAAGGTTGGCTGATTGAGGAAGGATTATCCCCCTGATGAGATAGCAGATAGTATTGTTATAGTTTTAGGATTTTACCAGTTTTCAAGCAAGATACTTTGATAAACTCTGTTTTACAACTTTTAAGTAAGGATACTTAGATACTTTTAGAAGTTTTCTATACAGTTTCATGTTACTTTCAAGTTTAGTGGTTAAGGGATGATGTTAATGAATCATAGTCATTCATATGCCAGTGAATGTTGTGCATAATTATTTCTTATTTGATGCAAATCAATAAAAGAATTCATATATGTGACTATTTCATTGAATTATATATGAATGGAATTTATTTATATCTATTGATCTGTTAATTTTAACAATGAGTTGGTGATGTTTTTTGATTTTGGAATGATGTTTTGATGAATGGATATGGTTATCAAATTTTGCACTGTGAATGTATGCAATAGTGTAGGTCAAGCTATGGATTGCATCATTTTATAGTTTTGGTTACGTGAGAAAACATTCATTGTTAAGGTACATGTCTGGATGTGAAAAAATTTATATTCATGTTTACTGTTCTAAAGCCTTGTTCTAACTTTTTCTGTTTATTTACACCCCCCAAAGTAGATTAGTTCACATGATGTAGTTTGTATTCCTTTCTACTAGTAGGCCCCTTGAATATTACAGTTGCATTGGCCACTTAATCACACCAACACAGTTGAGAACCAACTACCAGGAGCTTGGAAGATAGGTTGTTTTAGATCAGTTATCTTTTTTAGGAGAAATAGGATAGAAATATTCTATTTAATTTTGCTATGCTATTTTGACCATCAATAGATCTGGTGCTAGAAGGAGGGCCTGAGGAACAAACTGGCTCAAATTGGTTCATTCTCACCAAAAAGGTTTGAAAGAGTTCTCAAATCTTCTCAGAATCCAGAACCATTAGTTGAACTTCGAGCCCTTGTTAGACCCAAAGCCCATAGAGTTTTGTTCCCACCGTTGTCACCACCACTTACTGTACTCAGGTTTCTACCAAATCCACCTATTCCATAACTGGTTCAACTAGTCCCACCGCCACCCATGGATTTCTTCGTGAATAACCCCTCTCCACTGGGGACTATCACTTGTGGTATACATGATCTTACCAAGAATTCAGAGAGATTATGTCCCAAATATATCCATGGAGAATCAAGGATTGCTGAAGAGCACATATAGACGTTTAAAGATGCCTGCACTCATGCTCAAGTAGCCCACCATGATGTTGTATGTAGGTTATTGCCCTACTCTTTGGGTGACATGGCATATAACTGGTATCTAAATCTGCCCCAGGGGTCTATTATGAGTTGGACAGACTTATAAAATTTCTTTATTAATCAATTCCAAGTCTATGTAGACCCTACCATTTTGTATCGCCAATTTTCTACCATAAGAAAAGAACCGCATGAACCATTACCATTGTTTAACACAAGATTCCAGAGGATGTATGAAAGGCTATAGGACCCTTACTTGGTTGCTGAAAATATTGCCATTTTTGCATTTTTAAGGGCCATAGATCCCTTGATTGACCTATTTTTGCAGAGGATGTATGCTGCTATTGACATTAATTCTCTGTCTAAAGTTTATCACCTGGCCATTAAATTGCAACAACAAATAAGCTTACAATCGGGAGTTTAGGAGTTCTTCCTCCCACGGGGTATCAAATTCCTAACCCAACTCCTCTATTTAATATAGTCCTAGGGATGTATTATTCCCAATATGGACCCATGGCTAAGTTACAAACTCCACCCCTTGTACCATTTTTCAGTAATGGGGCTCTAGATTCCTCCCAACAAATCACAAAATTACCATAATCAAGCTAGAGGGTCAAATCTTGTCACTTAGCCATCTGTTACAAAGATTGCAAAAAGTGAACGAACTGTTCAATTGACTAATGAAATGGAAACTCTGAAGAATAATTTATCTCATATGTCCAATGATATGGCCCAACTTATATGCAACCCTCCTTAGAATCAAAACCAAAATCATAACTACCAAAATTAGGGAGGGTATTCCAATTAGGGTGGTTACTCTAATCAGAATTCTAATAAGAACACCAATAGGAACTTCCAAAACCAAAATTCCCCTAACCAAAATTATTAGAATCAAAATAGGGGATACAACTAGAGGTCCAACAACAATAGAAAATGGAATATTGGGCCAAAAAATGGGGGAGTTTCTCATAATTATTAGGCCGGTGATGACAAGCCACATACTGCAAATGTTGCAGATCTCAACTTTATGACAAATTGGTGTAGGTTGCACAACACTGCAACACATTCTGAGGTCAACTGCCTAGAAATGGAGAAGATGGTCAAGATTGCACAAGATGATGCTCCGTTGCAAGGTGTTCCCAACAAGTCTAGTGGATCCACAGATACTACCATGGCTTATGACATCTTTGATGAAGAACTTCCATTCCCTAGCCAAATGGAAAACAAACTGGTAGAAGATGTATATGATGCTCAGGACTTCCAATCCAAGGGAGGTCATTTCTTGAGGAATCAAAATAAAGGCCTGTTCACCACATCTGCCCCTCCAAAGACCATGGTTCCACCCAATCAAAATGTGGAAAACAACTTGCCACCACGAAAAGGACCACCTGAATCTCAAAATAAAGGTAACTCTTCTGCTATTCCTAAATATTGGGTGAAGAATGAAATAGAGTTTGATTTTATTGCAGAAATGCAGAAGCAAAAGAATTCACTATCATTCTTTGACATTATGAAGTGGTGCCTTGCCCAATGGGACATTGTGTTCAGAGCTATGGAGGAGGTAGATCAGTCAAAAGGAAAAAATAAGGTGACTCCAAAAAATGAAATGAATGCAACCCTGTACAAAGGTAAGACAGGGACCCCACCTTTCCTTTTAAGCTTAAGGATCTTCAGAAAGAATCTGCACAACTACCTTTTGCATTTTGGGGCATCAAGGAACATCATGCATTTCTCCATTTGTAAGAAGTTAGGTTCGAATCCACTTCAAACTAACAAAAAGGTGATTTAGTTGGATAAAACTGAGGTCAATGTGGTAGGATAACTGAAAAATATTCATGTGTAGGTTGGATCTGACCCAAGGATCCAAACTTATATGGATATCCAAGTGGCTGAAATCCCAGAAACATATGGTATGCTTCTAAGCCGAGACCTAATGAAAAGCATCGGGGGATATTTTTCCTTAGACTTTTCACATATGTGGCTTCCATGGAAAGGGGTAGCAACACAAATTAGGATTGAGAGTGAGCCTAGGATCAAACACATGATCACTGAATATGATTCTCCTAATGAGGTAGCTTACTTCGAAACTGAGATAGGAGTTTACAAGAGGGAGGAAATCATGACCTTCTCCATGCTCAATTCTGATGATCTACTACCTTTAGAACATAGTGACCTAATTGTTAGTGTAGGTTTTTTAATATTTTTCCTACACATTATTAAGCATACCTTAGGTTATAGGAGATGTGGTTTATGTGAGGACACATGGCGTAATCCATCAGTTACATGTGTTGCTCCCACTCACACTTAGGTGGTTGAGTTTCACACCCTCTTTTGGCCTTATATGCCACCTCACAAAACCACTCATTTGTCTCTTTCTGAGTAGGTTATGCCACCTATTTGGCATTTTCCAAGTAGGCATAACTCCCACCTAATTTGGTTATTTGGGAGTTATTACCCCTCTTGGAATTATTTTCCCATATTGTGCTATATAATCAGCACTCACCTCTCCCTCCTATCTAGTCAAGATGAGTTCATATTAACTCAATCAATTCAAAGGAGAGTTGAGGCATATTGTATCATTTAGTGTGTGATAATAACATCATTTTGTTATTGCACTATATTCCTACATTTTATCTCTTGTTGCTCTCGTGTGGAAGGTTTATCTTGGTTTTGCAGGTGATCTTGGGTGCTCGAGTTCATCAACAACTCTTACATGGTATCAGAGCTATATCTCAGCTCTTACATGGTATCAGAGCATCAGATCTGCAAGCCCCTTCTCAAATTTGAGAGATTTGTGAGTGTTTAATCAATATTGCAGGTTGCAACTTGCCTTTGCTTGTCTTAAGTAGGTGATTCTACCTTTTCATGCTGTTTTTTGGTTGTTGGGGTCGTTTTATGTTGCTAAAGACATTTTTTTTACACTACATCCATATTTTCTATATATTTTAAAGAAAATCCGCCATCTGGGTTTTGTTCGTAGCAGAAAAAAACCATCTTGGTCGTTGCTAGTTTCTGAAAATCCGCCATCTGGGTTTTGTTCGTAGCAGAAAAAAACCATGTTTGCTAGTTTCATATTTACATATTTTGAAGGATTTAAATCAGAATATTTCTGCAGACCCCCTCTCCAATTGCATTTTTGATTTTGCAGTCAATCTTTGGAGGGCCATAATTCAGTCATACAAGCTATTTTTTCAGAGAATTTTTTTTTGATTTGGGGTAGAATTTCACAGGATTTGTAGTGGTGTGATCCATTTTTTCTCAAGTGATCCAGATTTTCCAGAAAATCAATTTTATCAGAAGATCTGAAGGACAGTTCTCATTTTTTTAACTTCAAATTGATGTAAGTTTCACATACGACCTCGTATTGAGGTGATTCTTTTTTTGAAAGTGAATATTTTATTGAGCACTACACATTGGTGCTATTTTGAGGTTATAATTCTAAGATTTGATTGTACTTTCAGTATTTGGGTCTATTTTAGACATTTGTAAAACTCTGGAAGACAACTCCAGCATTGTAAACGCACTGATTTATAAAGTGACAAATTATTTTTTGTTGGGGGGGATTCTTGATTGATTGAAAAAGGGGGGGTCTCTCTTTGTGTGTGTATGTTTTTTGATCTATTCACTTGTGCTTTTCTTTTCCTTCACACATGGATCATTCTAAGGTTCCTTTGCTAAGACCTTATAATTATGCAACATGGCATCAACATGCATGGAATGCCTTAATGCAACTTGGGTATACTCCATATGTTGAAAACAAGGTAGCTGAACCTGAAGATGATAAGGAAAAGATAAAATGGATGCTTGAACATACAAAAGCTCTTGGATGTCTTCATAGCTTTGTTTCCCTTGATATTATGTTTCAGATTGAATCTTGTACAAATTCACATGATGCTTGGGAAAAGTTAAAATCTTTGTATGGTACAATAGATGAAGTCAAAGGCTATCAGATTGAAAATGAATTGATGAGCCTTAATCCAAAGAACTTTGGCAACATCCAAGATTATATTACTAGGGTCAATGATCTGAGAGCACAATGTAAAGCTTGTGGTATTGATAAAAAGGACATTCAGTTAATCTATAATACACTGAATAAACTTGGTCTTGAATTTGTAGCTTTTGTTTCTAGCTTTCATACTCATAGACTAACTATGGGATCTGCATACACTATGCCTTCATTTGCATCTTTTTTTGAGATGTTAATGCATGAACAACAAAAGCTTTTTTCTATGGGTCTCATAAAGCCATCACATAATCAAGCCTTGTTGGCTAGTCAGCCTAAGGGACAAAAAGAGTTAGGACAATCTGACAAGAAACAAAAGAAATCTAAGAAAAATCCACACATAGATCAAGCACAACACAAATCCTCTACAAGGGAGGACTCATCTAAGAAGGAGAAGTCTACTTGTTCATATTGCAAGAGGATTGGACATGAAGAACATTCTTGTTATAAGAAGGATATTGATGAACTGAAACATCTTCTTAAGAAGAACAACATTGATCTACCTTCTAGAATGTCTGAGTCTACTTCTTCTTCACATTCCAAACAGTCAGGATCTAGTAAGGATAAAGGTCATGTAGAATTTGCTTCTGAGTCTAAGAAAAATAAAGGTAAAGCTCTTTGTGCTTCTACAAGTCATGAATCAGGGAAATGGCTCCTAGATTCTAGAGCTTCTCATCATATGGCTTCTTCACAGTCTATGTTCTCTTATTTTGAGCCTTGTGCTATGCCACCTATTCTGATGGGCAACAACACTTACAAGAGTGTAATTGGGAAGGGTTCTGTTGATATTAGGGATGGCACCTTCAATGATGTTTTGTGTGTACCTCACTTGACAAACAATCTTCTTTCCATCTATCAGATCACTCATGGTGGAGTAGGCAAGACTGTGGAATTCACACCTGATTCAGTTATCATCAGAGATTTGGAGAGCACAAAGATAATTGCTACTGGGATAGTTGATAATAAATCTCGGTTGTATACCTTTTCAGACTTTGCACCTGATGACGGTTCTGATCCTTTGGCTATTGATCACACTCCTTGTGTGACATTTGATTTTGAGGAGAATTTTGGCTATTTGAATCTTGGTATTCTCACATTAGATCCAGTTATTGAGCCTTACATTCCTTCTCCTCTAATGATTGTCGCTTCTGAAGATACTTGTGTTACTTTCATTCCTACTTGTGATTCAGTGCAACAGGATCGACATCGTCTTCCAGATATAGTTGCTTGGGATGACTACTTGACAGACATTGCAGGTTTGTTCATAGAGTCTCATATTTCAGACTTGGGAGACACTATTCATGACATCCATCTTCTCTTTGATGAAGTTGATTCTTCTTCAGTTGTTATGGAGGAACGTGTGGATCCTCTTGTTCATTCTCCACATGATCATTCATCACAGTTTGACATGAGTGTGGATACTTTTGAGCAACATTTGGAGGAGGCATCTTTGTTTTTCAGAGGAGGTAGTTGAGTCTTTGGATTTTGTTCTACACACATCTCTACTAGGTTTTGGATTGTCATCTTCATCAATGTGGCCTATAACACCTAATTTTATGGTGACAACTTTCGGCATCAACATGGAGACAAATGAGCAGTTTTCAGAGACTTCATACATTTTGAGCTTTCTTCCCTCATATTCATTTCAGGAATGGGAAGACATTCTTCATACACCTTTGGTTTTGTTTCTTCCTAAGGGGAGGAACATTGTTCAACGATCGTGGACCATGTTCTACATTCAGTTTCGAGCTTCAACCATTGGCATAGTTGACTACTTTGGGGAAGACTACATGGTCTTTCCTATCCTTTCTATTTTGGAGGGGACTTCTTCCTTGCATGGGATTCTTCTTGTGTTGGGAAACTTGTTTTCTTTTCTCTCTTTTGGGGAGGAGTTTTGTCCCACTGGGTTTTCTCCTTTACTTCATTTGTGAGAAAGTATTTTGTACATGGGTACCTAACATGGCCTAGTAGCCGGGACCCATATTTGCATCTTTGTGTCTTCTCACCCACCTAAGCTATGCTTAAGGGGGGGTGTTAGTGTAGGTTTTTTAATATTTTTCCTACACATTATTAAGCATACCTTAGGTTATAGGAGATGTGGTTTATGTGAGGACACATGGCGTAATCCATCGGTTACATGTGTTGCTCCCACTCACACTTAGGTGGTTGAGTTTCACACCCTCTTTTGGCCTTATATGCCACCTCACAAAACCACTCATTTGTCTCTTTCTGAGTAGGTTATGCCACCTATTTGGCATTTTCCAAGTAGGCATAACTCCCACCTAATTTGGTTATTTGGGAGTTATTACCCCTCTTGGAATTATTTGCCCATATTGTGCTATATAATCAGCACTCACCTCTCCCTCCTATCTAGTCAAGATGAGTTCATATTAACTCAATCAATTCAAAGGAGAGTTGAGGCATATTGTATCATTTAGTGTGTGATAATAACATCATTTTGTTATTGCACTATATTCTTGCATTTTATCTCTTGCTGCTCTCATGTGGAAGGTTTATCTTGGTTTTGTAGGTGATCCTGGGTGCTCGAGTTCATCAAAAACTCTTACACTAATGACCAAAGTCAACCAACAAGTTCTAATTATAAAGTTGCAACAAGATAGGCTAGTTCTAGGAGAAGAGGGTGATCTATGGAATTTGCTGCTCCCCAATTGGTACAGGATTCATTACCAAAGTCATTCTGAATTGACATGTCAACCTTGCGTAGATATTTTGAATCATGTCTATCAAGTTGAGGAAAGTTATGAATGCCAACCCGAAACACCCACCAATCAATTTTCATTTGAAGCTAGGGATGCCACCATCCTGACAAGAACTAGTCTCACTCAAGAGGAAGATCCTTCCCAACTTGACTAGACTCAAGTTCTATGTTCTGATCTTTAGACCAAGATTGAGGAATCTCAGTCTTTGTCTGTCACACCTACCCCAGATAACCTTCCAATGCCTAAGGCATTGATGAAAAACATACCAAATTGTAAAGTAATCCAAGAAGAGGTTCAAGAACTAGTTTCTGAACAAGTTTTGACTCTAGGAAAATCTTCTGATAAAAACCTTTCTCATCAGCCTTTAAATCTAGATAGCCAACACCAGTCCAAGCCGCCACCCACTTCTAGCAAAAATCACTTCTAGTCCCCAAAAAGAAAGAAGTACCAACTTTTAATCAATTGTGGAGTCTTAAATTTGATGGATCTAAATCTATATTAGGGAGTGGAGATGGAGTTGAACTAACCAACCTGAAAGGGAAAACACATTTTTCTTCTTATAGGTTGCAGTTTGGTTGCACGAACAATGTGGCAAAATATGAAGCACTGGCTCAAGGACTGATGTTTGCTCATCAGAAGAAGGTTACAACTCTCATGGTTATGGGAGATTCAAAAGTTATTGTCAAGCAAGTTCATAGTCAATACACCTGCCACAACAAAATATTGGATGCATACATGAATAGAGTTTGGAACTTAATAGAAGATTTTGATGCTTTTGGCATCAAGTTAATCTCTAGAGAGGACAATCAGATTGCGGATTCTCTTGCTGTTGCTACTAGCATTTTGGAACCTATGCAAGACTCCAAGTTGAAGAGATTCTCGGTGGAGTTAGTCTCGGTCCCAGCCGTCCCGGATAATGTCCAAAAATTTTAGGTCTTTGATGATGAATAACATATACTTGCCTTCTTGGCAAGTCTAGATGTCTTTGAGGGACAAATAATTGATGAATTAGAAAGAGACCACGGAGATTGGGATCCCAAGAATTGTGATATAGAAGGGATACTCAATTTGAAAAGCAACAACATTCCCAAGGGGATGGTAGCCTTGGAAAGGATTTTTGATTTTGATCCTTGGGCTCATGAAAGGGTGCAACTGGAAAGTGATGGAGGGAAGTATGAATCTGTCAACTTGGCTGATTCAGGTCCATAAAGGAATGTGTATATAGGTAAAACCTACCTCAAGGAAATCAGAGACAAAATGATTAAGGTGTTGAAAGAAGAAATTGTAGCAATTTCTTGGGGATACGAGGATTTGAAGACCTTTGATACTTTAGTGATTACACATATCATACCCTTGAAGCCAAAATCAAAGCCCTTTTTCTAAAAACAACGCCTAGTCAATGCCTTAATCAAACCCTTAATTTTCAAGGAAGTATAAAAGGTGGTATCCGCAAGGATAATCTTTCTAGTACAATATTCCACTTGGGTTACTATATTGGTTCTTGTTCGCAAGAAAAGTGGTGAGATTAGATTGTGTGTTGATTTTAGAAATCTAAATAAAGCCTCAAAGAAGGATAATTATCCACTTCCTTCTCTTGATGAGGTGTTACAAACTGTTAATGGATCCCAGATGATGTCATTTTTGGATGGCTATTCGAGATATAATCAAGTTCTTGTCAGTCATGAAGATAGAATGAAAATTTCCTTCACTACCAAGTGGGTGATATTTTCCTATCGAAGGATGTCGTTCGGTTTTATCAATGCTAGAGCTATGTTTCAACATGTAATGGATGTGGCATTCAAAGACCTAATAGTTAAATGTATCATTATTTATATGGATGACTTAACTGTGTTTTCTAAGAACAGAGAAGACCATGTTGCAGATTTAGAAAAATTTCTTAAAAGATGTATAAGTTATGGTGTGTCTCTTAACCCCAAAAAGTGTGTGTTCGAAGTTTTTGAAGGGAAACTTTTGGGTCACATAATTTCAGAAAAAAGGGGATATCCATAGATCATGATAGAGCTGAGTCCATCTTAAAGTTGACAATGCCAGGAAGCAAGAAGGAAATGAGATCTTTCTTCAGAAAGATCAATTTTGTAAGGAAATTTATAATTGGGTTTGCGGAGATCATCAAACCCCTAAATGAAATGATGAAAAAGGATACAAAGATAAAATGGAGTAATGAAGCTAAATCTACTTTTTCACAGATTAAACACTCAATTTTAGAGGCATCGGTTCTAACCAGCCCTAACTACTTAAATCCTTTTTATATCTATTCTTTTTTGTTTGATCATTCGTGTGCTGTTGTTTTGACACAACAAAAAGGCAAGGGAGATTAAAGACCTATCACTTTTATGAGTTCTGCATTTAAGAATGTAGAAGTTAGATGTCCATCTCTTGAAAAGAAATCCTTCGCACTTGTATGGGAAATCAAAAAGTTCAGACACTACATCCTTCGTAGTCAAGTCATTGCAATAGTTACCGATCCAACTGTGAAGTCTCTCCTCATGCAAAGCGAACTGGGGGAGAGGTGAGGAAAATTGATGCCCATTTTGCAGGAGTATGATCTTGAGATTCATCCAATGAAGCTAGTATGAGGCCAAGGTTTATCCAAAGAAATGGCAGATGTAGATCTAAGATCACTTGTCAACAATACATAGTATAGTCATTTACAGGTGACCCTTGGTACTTAGATTTTATTTTTCTATTGTTGAATAACAAATTCCTAGACAAAATGAACACTACTAAGAGGAAAGCACTGAGGCTAAAAAGTTCACATTACATGCTTAAAGGAGGAGCTCTTTATAGAAGAAAATTTGAAGGTGTTTACCTATGGTGCTTGGATCAACAAGAAGCAAAACATGCCATCACTGAGTTTCATGGTAGGCATGGAACTGGACATGGATCTGCTGATTCTTTAGCACATTAGATTCTTAGATCAAGCTACTATTGGCCCCATGTGTTCCAAGATGCACACCAACATGTGAGGAAATGTCACACATGTTAGACCGCTGCATCTAGGGAATGTAGTCCAACAATGCCCCTACAATCAGTGTATGAGGTAAGACCATTTGCACAATGGGCACTGAATTTTGTAGGAGTTATTAATCCAAAATCATATGTAGGTCATACATTCATTTTGATAACAATTGACTACTGTACACACTAGATTGAGGCTCAGTCCTGTAAAAACAACACCACAAATGTGGTCATCAAATTTCTCAATGAATGCATCATAACCAGGTTTGGAGTACCATTTTCCCTGGTATGAGTTTATTCAATGGGCTTATGAACACAAAATTTTCTTGAAATATTCATCTAATTACTACCCACAAGGGAATGGAGTAGTTGAGTCTACTAATAAAAAACTATTGGAAGTGATTAAGAAGTTGCTACAAAACAACCCTAGAGATTGGCATACCCAATTGAGATTTTCCTTATGGACAGATCGAATTCGCATTAAAGCCGCCTTAGGGAATTCACCATTTAAGTTAGTCTACGACCAAGAGCTGGTTTTTCCTATACATTTGTAAATACCTATCCTCGGGTTCATGCAAGAATTCTATTCAAAAGATGATAGGATAGAGATTAGGCTAGCCAATTTACTAAATCTAGAAGAACAAAGAGACACTACTTTACAACAGTTCTCTAAACATCAAGTTGTCATCAAATGTTGGTTTGAAAAAAGAGCTAAAATTAAGGCCTTTAGGATATCAGACCTTGTATTGTTATGGGATAAAGTTAAGGAGAATAAAGGACACCACCAAAAGTTTGAAAAACTTTGGTTGGGTCCATATCAAATAGCTGAAATCCTGGGTGAGAATGCTTTTCATTTAAGCACCCTAACAAGAGAACCTATTCCATTGCCTGTCAATGGTTAGTTTCTCAAGCACTACTTTGGCCCATGAAGGTCTGATTTTTTGTTGGTTGTATATATGTAATTAGTTGTTCTTTTGTTTTGTGTGTTGTTTGTTTGTTTTTTTTTCTTTTGTGTTCTTTCTATTGTTTTGTTTTGTTTTGTTTGTCTTGGTTTTTGGGGACTTTAATTTTCCTACATTTCAGAATGAAGGGGTTGTTATTCAAAGTATACTGCAGGCACTAGGAGAGAAATTGGTTTAGGTATTTTCAGGTATGTTTTTTGAAAGATTTCGTTCTAAACTTGTGTCTTAGGATCATTTTAAACAATGGTTTGAAAAGTTATTAAGAATAAGGTATATTGTAATCAATCTCATGAACCATGATTGAAATCTGTCACAAAATAGATAAAACATTTATCTATGTAAGATGCCTATTTGCCTCAGGATGGCTCTATCTCTGATTCAAGTGAAAAATCCGATTCCCAAAACTATCATAAGGTCCACTGTAGTTCTCAACCCACATTTTAGATTAATTATATCTGAGTATTGAGAAAATTTAATATATAATTCCTACAAGTGAAGCCTATAAAAAAAAAGAGAAAAGAGAACCATTGAAAGAAGGAAAACTTAATATCAAATGGGTAATTCAAGTATCTCTATCGGGGCTATGGATGCCTGTCTGGCAGTAGAGCAATACTTTGAGAGAATTAGAGGTATCTTTGTCGGGGCCATGGATTCCTTGCTGGCAGCGGAGCAATGCCCAGGATATCATTGCATGATAGTTAAAGGACTCAACCTATGCAGCTTGAATCTTAAGTATAGTTGTTCAGGGGTAAAGAAATTTTTTATGAAGAAAAGATGCACTATATATGCACACACTCAGATTCAAAGTAGTTCATGTTGATTTACATCTAAGATTCCAGCTCAACCTTGCTCAATATATTTGATCCTACTTAAGTTAGAATTTTTATAAACCCAGAGGTTCTGGGTGACTGAATTCTTTAGTGTCTTGAAAATGGGTAAACCATTTTCCCAGCCGAGTCTCCATTTGTTATGCCTTGCATAATCACCCCATTTTGTTTTGGATCAAAATTGGTCCCCCTTTGTTTTGTTTTGTTTTGTCCTTGGTTTTTTTGTTTGGGTCTTAGGAGTTGTTCTTTTTCTCCTAAGTCCTTGTTTCTCTTTGGTTTGGCGAAAGCAGATCTAGGATGGAAATTGGACTCAAAACTATGTGAAGGTTCCAAGTTCGGGTTCAGATCCGGTTCTGGCCCCGCCCTTGCCTTGTTGTTTTTATTTGAGTTTTTGGTTTGTCTTGCACTCTTGGGTCCATTTCTCCCTTGAGTTGTCTTTCATTTCCTTGTGTTTTGTTTTTCACCCTGGCGGAAGTGGAACCAAAAATGGAACTGAACTTGGAACTTTGTAAAAGTTTTAGATTTTGTCTTGGTTCCGATCTTGCTCCCGCTTGTTTGCTTTGTGTTTTTGTCTTTGTTGGTGTCTTGGCTGGGTCCGGTTTTCATTCTGGTCCTGCTTCTTGTCATTCTTTGTTGATGTCTTTGTGTTAGTGTTTTTTTCTTTATCAAGAGCAGAACTAAAATAGGAACTGAACTTGGAACTTTGTAAAAGTTCCATGTCCGGTTTTGGTTCCAATTCTGCCCCTGTTTCCCTTTATTGTTTGTCCCTATCGCGAGACCGGAACTGGATGTGAAAGTGGATTAAGAGACTTGGGTAAAGTTTCTTGTTTTTTTCTAACTCCATTTTCTTGTCTGCCTTGCCTTTGATTTTCACACTGGTTGTTTACTCATTTACGTTTTTGGTTCCATGCCTGATCAACCACATTTATTGCATTAATTACATCCTCCTCACACGCGCAAAATGCTTTTCAAATCTTAATATAGGTTAACTGGCTCATTATCTTTATTTCTTAAGTTGTTTTAGCGAACCAAAGCCAGACTAACTTTGAGAGGAGCACAATTTGATTGTGGAGGCACGTTGTTGAGCGGATTCTTATTGAGTTTCAACCTTTCTTGGTGACATTTTGAGGTAGGGTCATTTTCCCATTCTGTTGGTGTTTTCATTTTTTCATTTTGTTGGTGTTTTTGTTTTCCTATTCATGGTGTTCTTGTGCATTCACAAGACCTTTCTTGTGGATCTTCGCTCATTCCCTTGTTTGTTTCTAGTTTCGTTTTATCTTTTTTCCTATATTCCATTTTGCTTTTTCTGCTTTCCGTTTGTTCTTTTTTCATTTTGTTGTCATTTTTGTGGTGTGTTTGTTCTGCCATTCCCTATTTTTTAACTATGGTTTCATTTTGTGGGGTCTTTTGTGCTTTAAATGCTTCAAAATCTGTTTGAAAACCCCTTTGATCTTATTCCTGTGTCAATTTAGTAATTTTCATATCAGGTTCTTGATGCCTTAATTGCCTGAATCAGCGAGTCGTGCAAACTAGGGTTGTACGATGACCTTTACGATGTCAAGCCCTAAAATTTTAAATTTGGTCTTTGTCCTATTGAAGGGTGAGGTTAAGCCCCTTTATTTGAAGTTCCCTTATGATTCCATGTGACCCAAAGTCTTAAGCTCATGTGACTGCGTCTTCAAAATTGCTTCGTTTGAATGGTAAACTCGCATAAGTGGATCTGAGAACAAACTCATCTTATAAGTGTTTTTCATGAGAGTTAATTCCCAAAATAGTCTTGCTTTTGATGACTGTTGACTTTGTTCTTCACACTTTCCCTTTGGTGGAAGCACAACCAAAGTGGGAAATGAATTTAGAACTATTGACTGGTTCTAGGTTTGGTTTCTGATCCGATTCTAGTTCCAGTCTCGTTCCCGTTCTAGTTTCGGTTCCGATCCCACCTATGTTAAAGGCTTTTTGTTCCTAATTCTTCCCTGAATCTGCTTCCCATAGATATAAATTTTGATTAAGTATTGAGAGTTAACTTGTATGATGTAATGATTTTCATGCCTTTATTCATCTAATCCAGGGTTGTATTGTAGGAATAGAAGATGTTAGGAGCATTAGAGGAAGCTTCTCAAAGAAGCCAATCTGTAGAGAGTTCAAGGAAAGGAACCAAGCCTAAAAGGATAAAAGTGGAACAACTCCCTTACACCTTGAGGTACAAGCACCAAATTCCCACTATTACAGCTAGCGAGGTGGATTTAGATTGGGTGAACATTACAGATACAAACTTAGGCCCATTCAATTATGAGGAGTTGTTTGAAGAAACATTCACAGAGGATGTCACTAGGAGAACAAAAATAATTATTCAATCTGGATTGGCACATGTTGCTCTATTTCCTTTATCTATCCAATGTCTAGAACTCATACTTACTAGACAATGTGTGGACTTACATGGGAACATCATTATTGATCTTACTCCACAGGTGATAAGATTCATGTTTAATGCACCTACACC
Organism: Sequoia sempervirens; assembly: GCA_007258455.2. Classification (NCBI taxonomy): domain Eukaryota; kingdom Viridiplantae; phylum Streptophyta; class Pinopsida; order Cupressales; family Cupressaceae; genus Sequoia; species Sequoia sempervirens. Next base: position 16,442 of record VDFB02297536.1, read on the forward strand.
ACAAAACCCCAGGCAACTCAATGAGGTAGAGGCACTACAATTATATAGCAATAAAAAGGAAGCCAACAAGACTCACATGAACAAACACTGGATGAAAGTTGAAAAGAAATCCTTGGCCAAGCTTCTTGATCAGCCTAAGAGATCAGATTTCGGAAAGGAGATTTGTGACATTATCATGATGCTTTCCAGGGTGTTTGGAAAGAGAGATGCTTCAAAATTAAAGGAATGGATGTTTCCATTCATTCAAACCATTCTGGATGGCAGACAACAATTTGATTGGCCAATGATTTTATCAGAGTGCTTACATAACCAGATGCTCAGAGTGAGGGAGATAAATAACTTCTTCATTACTTCCTATATGATATATCCAGCTGCAAGGAGGGGAATTTTCCCTGGTTTGAATGCAGTTGGAATATTAGGAGAGGCCCCTAGATAGAGGAAGGTGTGGGATCATTATGATCAATTGAATTTGAAAACTTCTGATTTGGATTATAGAAGAGTTAATGATGAATTCTTATATGTCATCATTAATTAACTCACAAGAGATGCAATATATAGACTAACCAAGGATGCCATGGCATTCATTACAGAATGGGGACATTGGTACATTGAATACCCCAAGTTCACCTACTTCAAGTTGGCTTGTTTCGATGGCCATCCTCATTTACTACCCAGATGCTGCAATAACAAAATTATTCTGATGGAGTTCATTTATCAAGTTGTAGGGGTCAACACCAAATTTGCTAATAAACATAAGCTTGGTTGTCACAAATTTACCATGAAATTAGGGGAGTATAGTTGTGTACACAATGTAGCAACCAAGGTAATTTGTGATGAATTGATCCATTTGAAATTAGGCTTATATACATCCAGGAAGTATTTTGATCCCAAGCACAAGATGCAAGGTTTGCTTCCTATAGTTTTTGACAAACATTTCAATTTGTTGGAAGATTTTTTGATGGATTTAAAGGATGAGTATGATTTGAGGAGAAGGAATTATGAAAGGTTTCCCATCCCATTAATGATATAATATGGGGTGAAAGAAGATATTCCTGACACATTGTCAGATGATGGTGTATCATTGGATCCCCAGTATGATGCTGAAAATATAGGCACCAAAGACTTGGATCTAGTGAATTGGAATGAATATGAATCCATTGACATCAAGAAAATTGCAAGACCAGTCTTGGATAGAAGTATCCAGTGGGTGGTTCTGAGGATCAAGGAGCTTGAGGCTCATCCTTCCAAAAAGAGGAAAGCTACAGGTACCACCCAGGTATATAGAAGGACAAAAATAAGGACAACTCCTAAGGAAGCATTGGAGTTTTTCCTTCTCAATTTGAGAGAGGAGCTTGATCCAACAATTCCTGCTCAAATGCTCCTGATTTACAAGGAGAGGAGGCCACAATAGAGGCTAGAGGGGAGGCTTCATCTCAAACTAGTGTTTCAACAATAGCTGGAGGAGAAACCTCAATTCAACTTCCTCTTGCAGAGCAACCAATTGAACGTATGCCCATTGGAACCCTTCATAAGGAGGCTGAATCCTTAAAAGGGAAGGAGCAGGAGATTGAAATCCATGATATTGTTACAGATTATGAGGCCACCTAATCTGACAAGGAAACTCATGTGGTTGCATCCCATGAGGAAACTGCAGATGTGGGAATTGAACATGTCCTCATTCTTGAGGAACAATGTAAATTGTTTGAAGATGCCAATAGGGAAGCATAAGCCAAAGCACAAGCTGAGGCAATTGCTAGGCAATAAGAAGCTGAGGCTAAGGCTAAAGAAGAGGAACTAGCAAGGAAACATAAAGAAAAGGAGGACTTGCTGCAACAAGAGAAAGAGCAAGAATTGAAGACCAAAGAGGAGAGGGACAAATTGGATATGTTGTAAAAGATTCATGAGCTTGAAAAGGAGAAGGCTCAACAAAGGAGAGAAAGAGAAGCCCTTGAAGCTAAGTTTAAGGCTGTTGAGGAAGCTCACAAGAGGAAAGAGGAGGAAGAACACCTATTGAGAGAAAAGGAGGCATAAGCATTGGCAAAACATGAACAAAAGTCTAAAGAGGAGAAGAGGCTAGAAGAAGAGCGTTTGCGAAAGGAGCTAGAAGCTAAAAGGGTGCAAGAGTAAAAAGAAAGGGCTGAAGCTGAAAGGCTTGCAAAAGAAGCTATAGAAAGGGAACAACAACAAGTACAAGAGGTTGATTCTCAACCTAAGACCAAAATTCTACAACCTCTTTCCTCTACCACTACTGCTTCTTCCACACAAGTGGCTACCACTCCTACTACTCCAACATGGCTGAAATTAGATGTTGACAGGAAACAAATAGTCCAACGTCAACCCTTGAATTGGGAAGAAATGATGAAGGAAATAGAAAAAGAAAGGACCAAGAAAAAGGTTAGGGTTCTCCATTCCACAAAGCTCACAAATGCAGGAGAAATCATAGCTAAATGCACAATCCCTATGGTGGATAAGGACAAACAAGATATGGAATTGATTGATTACCAGTTGTGTATTGTTAATTTGGGGAGACCCATGAGGAATCAACAAATGAACCTTATTGATATTGTGGCATCCTCCACCAAATCTAGGATGATCAAGGATAAACAAAGGAAGGATGAACTTAAATCCCAATTGGATTAGTTGCACAAGTTATTGAAGGATGTCTCTGCTCCTGTTTCTCAACAAGCTGTTGCTCTAGAGACCCCAATCTTATTAAGAAAGAAAGGGGCCGATGATTTGGTACAAATGAGAAGTAGGTTGGAATGATTGATAGATGGGTTGATCGGCTTAATCAAGAGGTTGATGAGATACTTGTTGATGGTTTTAAATTTTATGAAGGTGCATTGGAGTTGGTGGAAGATATGAATCGACATGCTGAAGTCTTGGAGAAACAAGAAGAAGAGTATAGAGAGTAAGCAAGAAATTAAAGGATATCAACAAGGTGTCAAAGCAGACTCTCTTGGAGCAATCAATCCTCAATGAGGATAATATAGACTTCATTGAGAAGACAATAAGCATAATTAGGTTTATATTTTAATTCATCTATGAACATAAAAATGAAGTTTAGGAAGCCAATAAAGATTTAAATGAATAGATTGATGAATTAGAAGCAATGATTGCTATTTTGGTTAATGTGGATATCCCTGTGAAGGAAGGTCTTCCTCTTGATAAATTGAAGGAGAAATGACATAATAGATTTGAGGAAGTGATGTAGAAAGAGGATGATAGTGAAGACTTGTTGCTAGATAGGCTCATGGACATCAAAGATGAAGTAAAGGCTGCTAGGAGAGAGTTGATTAAATTAAAAAATATGCAAGAGTTTGCATTCGTAGAGTTAAAAATAATCAAATTTGAAGATGATTGGGTAGATGGACTTGATGTAGATATACTCCAACAAGTATTCACTAGTTATGATGAATACCTTCTTGAGAAAACTACACAAGAGTGAACTGTCAATGGAACATTCTTTTCCTGGTGGACAACTTTCTCTTCCCTCCTATTTTGTAGGATTCTGACATGAGTTGAACTGCAGATCTCATCCAACATGTATACCTTCCTCCTTTGGGCATCAAATTTTGGGAATAGGGCCATTAACCATTGAATTGAAGATCAACCAATGTAGTCACTTCATGTAGTTCCAGTCCCTTGATTGGTGGATCTCAATTTTTGATTGAGAGGGATTAGTGCATAGCTTGCCTATATGTAATTTTGGGCTCCATTTTGTGAAGGTCAGCTGATTGAAGAAGGATTAGCCACTTGATGAGATAGTAGATAGTATTGTTATATTTTTAGGATTTTACCAGTTTTCAAGCAAGATACTTTGATAAACTCTGTTTTACAACTTTTATGTAAGGATACTTAGATACTTTTAGAAATTTTCAATATAGTTTCATGTTACTTTCAAGTTTAGTGGTTAAGGGATGGTGTTAATGAATCATAGTCATTTGTATGCCAGTGAATGTTGTGCATAATTATTTCTTATTTGATGCAAATTAATAGAAGAATCCATATTTGAGATTATTTCATTTTATTATCGATGAATGGAATTTATTATATCTCTTGATCTATTAATTTTAACAATAAGTTGGTGATGTGTTTTGATTTTGGAATGAAGTTTTGATGAATGGATATGGTTATTGAATTTTGCACTGTGAATGTATGCAATAGTATAGGTAAGGCTATGGATTGCATCATTTTATAGTTTTGGTTACTTGAGAAAACACTCATTGTTAATGTACATGTCTGGATGTGAAGAAATTTATATTCATGTTTTATTGTTCTAAAGGCTTATTCTATCTTTTTCTGTTTATTTACACCCCCAAAGTAGATTAGTTCACATGATGCAGTTTGTATTCCTTTCTACCAACAAACCCCTTGAATATTACAGTTGCATTGGCCACTAAATCACACCAACACAGTTGAGAACCAACTACCAGGACATTGGAAGATAGGTGGTTTTAGATTAGTTATCTTTTTTAGGAGAAATATGATAGAAATATTTTGTTTAATGTTGCTGTGCTATTTTGACCATCAACACTTCTAATCCTTTGGGTTGTGGTATTCTAGAGGGAGGATGGATATGTAAGAAGGTGATTTATTATTTTCTTAAAACCTTTGGTTAGATTCTAAAAATAGAACCAAGTTGGAAGCTAAGTCAAAGAAATGTATATTTGTTGGTATGAAGATGAATTTGGTTATAGGGTTTGGGATTTTGAAAATAAAAAAAATGTAAGAAATAGGGATGCCATATTCAATGAGAAGGTGTTGTACAAAGATTAGTTGCAACAACATGAGAAGAAAGAAAAGGATTATGTAGTGTTGGATGATACTCTAAACAACAATGTTCTAGTGTTTCCTCATGCTTCGCAACAACAACAACAACAACAATACCACAAAATCCAGTGAATGTTAGACGATTTTCAAGGATTAGTATACATATGGAAGGATTTTCTCCCTCTTTGTATTCTATTTTATTAATTGATGTTGGTGAATCAGAATTTTATGATGAATCTATGCAAGTGGATGCCAAGGTTCAGTGGGAGCATGGAATGGAAGAAGAAACATACTCCTTGCTGAAAAATTAGACTTGAAAATTATGCAAGTTGCCTATATGTAAAAAGGATTTACCAAAAAAATGGGTTTTATACGTCGAAAGATGATGGAGGTAAGAAAATATTTAAAGATAGGTTAGTTGTAAAAGGATTTGCATAGAAAAAAGGAAGTGATTTTGATGATATTTTTTCTCCAGTTGTTAAAATGACTTTTATTCATATTGTTTTAAGTATTGTGGTTGCTGGAGATTTGCATTTAGAATAACTTGATGTTAAAACTACATTTCTCCATGGCGATTTGGAAGAAGAAATGTATATGGAACAACCACAAGGATTTGAGGTCAAAGGTAAGGAGAAATTGGTGTGCAGATTGAAGAAAAGTTTATATGGCTTGAAGCAAGCACCTCGATAATGGTATCTTAAATTTGATAGTTTTATGGTTGAGCATGGATACAACTGATGTAATTCAGACCATTTTGTTTATTTAAGAGGTTAGATGATGATAGCTACATTATTTTATGTTTATATGTTGATGATATGCTTGTAGTGGGGTTTAACATGGATCACATAAGGGAGTTAAAACAATAGTTAGAAAACTCATTTTCTATGAAGGATTTGGGGGCAACAAAAAAATCCTTTGTATGAAGATTACTAGAGATAGGAAAAAAAAATGTTTTTATCTCAAGCTGATTATATTGAGGTGTTGCAGAGATTTAATATGGTGAATGTAAAAGCTTTCAACACACCTTTTCCTAGTCATTTTAAATTGACTAAGGATATGCGTCCAAAGACATAAGAGGAGGAAGAAAAAATGTCCAAGGTACCATATGCTTCAACTGTAGGTAGTTTATTATATGCCATGGTATGCACAAGACCATATATCTAATATGTCGTAGGAGTTGTTAGTAGGTATATGAGTAATTCAGGAGTTGAGCATTGGAATGTGGTAAAATGGGTTCTCAGGTATTTGAGAGGTACATTCAATAAATTTTTATGTTTTAGGGGCTCTAATACTGATTTAAAAGGCTATGTTGACTAAGATTTGGTAGGGGATATTGATAATAGGCATAGTACCATTGGTTATGTATTTACAATTGGTGGGATAGTAGTGAGTTGGATTTCTTGGTTGAAAAAAGTGGTTGCTTTATCCACCACAAAGGTAGAGTATGTTGCTACAATAGAGGCAAGAAAATAGATGATATGGATGCAACTTTTCATGGAAGAGTTGGAAAAACATCAGGCTTAAAGTTACTTATTTATGGACAATTAGAGTGTTATACATCTTGCAAATAATTTTTCCTTGCACTCTAAAACTAAAAACCATACAGTTGAGATATCGTTTCATTCGGTCGATGTTGGAGGATGGATAGGTAAAGTTTGAAAAGACACATATAGATGACAATCCAACAGATATATTTACAAAGGTGGTGACAAGGGAGAAGTTGAGCTCCTCTTCAACTTTGGTTTGCCTTCAAGGTTAAATTTAAATAAAATAGAATAACAGGGTTCAAGATGCTTATTTCTAGTGGGAGTTGTAAGGACAATGATGTTATGATTAATATCCAAGTGGGAGATTATTGTGTTATGGAGACCAATTAGACTCAAACACAAAAATCTTCATATTATTTTCTTTAAATAATTTGCTGCACTTAATAAATATTTTTGCTACACTTGTATTTAAAAGGACGGTTACAAATAATTATTAAATGCTGGAAATGAACAATTATATTATTTAATATAAAGTTATAAGACAATTGAAAATAGTAAATGTAACCACCCAAAAGAAGAGTGTTATTGGGTGCATGAGTAAAAACCAATTACCACACTTTGTTTGTAATTAATGGGACATGTGTGGGAGGGTATACCAACAATCGGTTTTGAGTTTTGAGGGTGGATGGGAATGAAAAATGCTAGCATAAGTTCTTAGTTTTATGGCTGGAAAAACACAGGAAGTGCTGCAGACACCTGCAGTAAAGGTTGTGTAAAAACAATAGTGGTAAAATGTGGAGAAAAAACATTACAAGTTGTAGATGTTGTTGCATGTCTTTGTAAAGGTTTTTTTTGGAAGTTTACTATATATTGGACCCTTTGTTGATGGATGTAGCTTGGTTTTGGGTGAACCACATTAAATCTTGGTGTTGTTCTTTTTCTGTCCATTTTTTCTGTGTTTTATTTCTCTGTTTATACTTCTAAATCTGCATTTAATTGATAGATATCTGCCTCCAATATCTAACACTCATTTTAAATTTTTTCTCCTATAAGCTTCACAACCTCTTCATTCTTCACATATTTTAGTGTTGGCATAGGTTTGATGTAGCACAACACAATCACAACCCTAATAGCTTCCTTTGTGACTAGGTGGGGTTGATCAATCCAAAAGATATCTTCATGAATGTGGCTCAAGGCGATTTTGAACCATTCATCTTCAAAGAAAAAGTTGGGGAAATCCTTCCACACATCTAAATCTTTTGCTTCCACATTTGCATACTTTAGTTTGAGCTGAAAATCATCACCCAAGAGTTGATTGTATCTAAAATCTTCCATCTTTAGAATATTTTGCTCATTTATCTATGAGTGGATATAGATGCGATCATCTTTAGAGTGAAGCAAATTGATCGAAACATGAGAAAATACTCCATCCCTATCGGTTATAGTTGATATGTATATGTGTTTCTTGACTTTTGGCCTTGGCTTCTCAACAACATTAATGATAATTGGTATATCCATGAAAGCATTTTTTGAATACTATGGTTTTACAAGAAAACCAGAGAAATACATGTGAATAAAACCATCAGGGTTTACATGTAATTCTTTCAAAAATATTCTTCTCTTCCTCAACACTTGCATACACTTGATATATTTTGAATGAAATCAATTTTAATCAAATAGGAACTAAATATGCTTCACACCAACCCTAGTCACTTTGCATAAAATGCACTCCTTATTTCTTGACACAAACAACTTTTTATTGTCTGAGATATCATAGAGATCTATGATCATTCAAAAAAATGTCATAGAGTGTATTTTCTCTGGAACCTTGAGAAAATATATCCATGTCACTAATAACCATTATGCCAAAGACTTCAACATCTTATGCTTTATAAGAATTTGAAAACATTTGAAATTGCAACTCCTCCTAAGTCTTGATACTTTCTTTTTAGTTACCAAAGGATACATTTGAATTAGGCTGAGGTATATATTCTTTCTTTGCTTCAATTTTTTCCTTATTCTACCATACCTTGTTCATTTCCTTCTTTTGCTAATTAGTGTCAATCTTATTTTGAGGAGTAGAATGTATTACACTATTTCCTTTGCAAAACCTTGCAATATGTCTTAGTTTATTGTAATTATAGCAGATGATACTAGTTTGTGGAGCATAATTACTTCTTCTCACATTAGATCTACAATCAATAGCCCAATGATCAAACTTCTTGCATGTGTAGTAGTAACCATAGAAGGATTGAGAAGTCATAGCATTACTATTCCTTCTCACTTTACTTTTGCATTCATTAACCTTATGACCAAATTTATTACAAGAATAACACTGACCATGAAATGATTGAGAATTCATAACATTGTATCTTGGAGGCCTAAATGAATTATGAATCATCTTGCTTCTACATTCAACAACCTTATGATCAATCTTATTACAAACATAGTAATTACCATTGAACTTGGTGGGAGAAATTTGTTTAGGAGCAAACTTTTTGAAGTTCTTCTTGTTTTGGAAAAGAATGAATCCATCATATTTCTTGTTGTCTTGATTTGTTTTTGTATCTTATGAGGCATTCTTCTTATAATTTTTAATTTCAGTATTCTCCTCTTTTGTATCAAACTTTCCTTTTTCTTTGAAGTTATCATATAAGTTTGCAAATGCATTTGTTATATAAATTTTCCCTTTTTCAAAAACAAGACCAGATTTCTCTTTTGATGGATTTTGAGAGTTAATAAACTCATCAAGAATTTCAGAACCTCTTCTTAGTTTTATAACCTTGTTAATTTTTTCTTTTCCTTTTTCAACTTATTTTCTCAGAGTAACAATCTCTTCCTCAAGATTTGAACATTAAATTGTTTTATTATTGAGCTTGGTATTCAAAATATATTTAATCCTTTTTCCTTCTTCAATCTTAACTTTCAAATCAAAGATCACAACTTTTGCCTCCTTGGGTTTAGTCTCACATCCTTTGTCTTATTCTATTTGAGTTTTCATTTTGATAATTTCTTCTTTTGATTCTTTAGCTCTGTCTTCAATTTTGACAATTGTCTCCTTTGATTTTTCAAGAATGCACTCATATTTGATATTTAGTTTTCTTGCTTCATCCATAAATTCAAGAGAATACTATAGTTTCCCTTCAAAATCTACTTGAAAATCATCTGGATTGATGTCCTAGCCTTTAGGTTCCACTAAAGCTAAATCCAATTCTGGAATAAACATATCATTGATCTTTGCTACAAACATCATGTGTTCAAGTGTAGGATCTACCTTAGTTATTAGGCTTCACAAAGGAACTTGGCTCTGATACTGATTATTGAACACATCAAAATGCTGAGAGGGGGGTGAATCAACATGTACTAAAACTTAAAACAATTCCATTGGTAGATTAAACATCCAATCACATTAATTGAAAGAAGAGCAGAAATGAAAACATGTACCACACAAAGACACCAAGATTTTTTACATGGAAAACCCAATAAGGGAAAAGCTATGGTGAGAGTTCATTCACAATATATGAAGCTCACTTCTTACAAAAATCACAATGTTTTTTAAGGATCACTACCTAAAGACTTGTAGGCTAAGGCATACAACCTTAGGGAAAGATACAAGGACCTACTGAGAATCACTATCTCGAAGCAGGATACATGAAAATTATAATGAAAAACATGAAAATAAACTGCTATAAAGAAGCATCCAACATATGCTGATGTTGCAATCCTTCTTCACGCAATCATTCCATTTTACTAACTTCACACACTTCATATTCAACATATTTCTCAATCTCAATTCTCTATAGACTTTTACATCGACAAATGAATTCATTCTTCTATAAATACCCTTCGCAACAACTCAAAACCTCAATTAGGTCATCTCCTAGATGACCTTTAGATGAAACATATGATACAACATATGTCAGATCCAAACACATACATTATGAAGAGAAAATGAGTTGTAGGTCAAAAAATGGCATAATAGATCCAGAAATCATTACAACACTTCCTCCAAATAAAAATTAATTAATCGGATCAATCATAGATGAAGGAAACAATATTTTTAGCCTAAATAATGATAACACCACCAAAACTGCAAACTTTTCAACTTTACACCACTAGGGAGAAACCAAAAACATTATGCAGACCAAGATGTGAACAATGTATTTTATGCACAATATCTCTTCAAATCTCTCCTAAAGAATTTGATCATCATATGTTGGCACAAGAAGAGAAACACATTGAACTGATGAAAACAGAGCATCTTGTATAGATTGCAACACTTCAAAACATAGGATATTGCATTGTTGTACACCAAAACACCCGAGACTTGCAAGAATGAATCCATTTACCTCTATGGACATATCACCAAAGTTTCTAAAACCATATCTAACAGTTCGAAGGAATGCAGAGAATTCTAACAAGACTTCATCAACACATTACTTTTCCAGAGCACAAATTGAAACTCTATCACTTATAAATTTTACTACAAAAGGTGTAATGAATTAAATCTTTGAATATAGCACCTTCACATCTTGAACATCATATCTTCTAAACTGCAATACTAAATCTTTCTTTGCAGAAGGATGCATACCAAAACTCTATGACTCTATTTTAGAGCATACATTGTGAATGCCTTGGAAAAATTTCTACAACATATCTCAATGTGTGGTGCAACAAACTAGAATGATATCAATGCAATCATATTGTAAATACATCAAGACATGTGTACCTACCTCCACATCATACTTAGACACTAGGATGATCTCCATTCTTCCATATAAAACATTGCTACCTTGTACCAACAAATATCTTTGCACATCAACTATCTTCGAAGTATATAGAAACTTTACCATACATATTTGCCATCAATGACAACACATCTTGAGTTGACATCAGTGACAACCCATAATGCCAACACTATTATCACAACATGACTACCTCATAGATCTACATGTCAAATTATAATTAAGTAAATAACATTGATTTAATTAATCAATTTGATAATTTTTCTAGCATTAAATAAATAAATCTTCACTATGTAGAAACATGAAAAAATCTTCTACAAATTTCAAAAATGGTAAATCCACTGATTATGAAAATAGAAATTTTATTCATTTCAACTAAATTTGTAGTGATTGTTGGAATATGGATTCTAGTGTTGTCATTGATGGCAACCTAAGTCATTATTCCGGTCCACAGATTAGGATTTGTTCATTCCAGTAGGAAGAGTAATGAACAGAGTATTAACAAAAGTGAGAATGAAGAACACGGTATCCGGTTAGTATGTCAATTTTTATGCTTCACTGGATTATCATTTTGAGTTGTGGATCTTGGGGAAGGTTGTTAAGTATCTATTTTATCTTATTGTTAAGTTTTGTGATGTCACATTAATCAGTGTATAAGTTAGGAGATCCGGTAGGATGATTTTCTGTTTATCAACTCATGGTGGCCTACTTAGTGAATGTAGCATGTCACAGATGTATAAGGAGTAATTGTTTAGTTGTTTATGTGTTCAATTTTGATTTGGGGCCACAACATAACATTAGCCAACTTTGATGGGTACACATCAAATATTAAATGTGAATTGAGCTGAATATTGGAAATATTTTTAATTTTGCTAAAGCCGACATGGAGTGATTGAAATCTTTGATAGTGGATATATATAAGAGATTGGTTAATTCATTTTGTAGTGCGAGTTGGTGTATGTTCTAAGTGTCCGAATAGTATAAGGGTTGTTGAGTGATTTGACACAGTTTCACTTGTGCAGAAGAGGATTTTTGTGAAGTGAGTTAAGGCAGCGTAGAGCAAAGTACAAAATCAGACAGAAGGTCCAAAATATGATCTATGAGCTTCATCAAAACTGAAACTAGGCATTTGTAGATGCTATTCTCTCAATTCAACCTTTTGTTGTAATTCAAATATATTGTAAGGAAGTGAGCCTTCCTAATTTTGTGTAGTGAGCTCTAGGCAGTGTGCCTAAATGCATGTGCATTCCCCTTTTTCTTCATACTTTTAATAGAGTATAAATTGTGGTTTAACCTCCATCGTGGTTTTTCCCCTAATAGGGTTTCCACATAAAAATCTTGGTGTTATGGTGTTTTGATTGTTTCCTTCATGTGCTTGCATCTTTACTTTTTTTGAAATGATGTAAATGGTTTAAGATCTGAATTGAAATTAAAATATTGTTGAACACTGATTCACCCCTCCTCTCAGTGTTCCTTGAGTCCAACAATTGGTATCAGAGCAAGGTTCCTTTGAAGAAGTTTAACAGCTTGAGGTGGATCTTGGAATGCAATGGACTTTGGTGGTCTTCAACAATAGCTTTTGGTGGCACTTGATGATCAGCTGAAGTAGAAAGAAATTAAATGCTTGGAAATGTTCACTTGAAGTAGAAAGAAATTAAATGCTTGGAAATGTTCACCTGAATCAGACCTTAAAAGAAATAACCAAAAAAGAAGCTGATTTGGAACAAGGAAGTCAAAACCCTAACTGGAGTAACTGGAGATCAGAGGATTTGATAATTTTGACGATCAAAGATACGATAACAAGGTACATTGCTCATGGAATCTCATACAAAATAGTTTTTAGAAACAGGGAAGGCACAACTTCAGTAGGTGCGGTTTACATCTCTCATAAAATGATAATGGAGGATCATGACTTTGACCTATATAGATTGCTAAAAGATCAATTGATGGAAAATGTGTAACTAACAAAGGAGGCAAATTACCCCTTCAGGTTTGGTACCTTGGTCATATGTCTTGTGATGTATTTCATGAATTGCTTGCCACAGGTCAATAATGCTGTATGGAAAGAGAATGAATCGGTTTGTAAAAAAATCTTTGAACACTCTAATACTTTGGAAAATTGTGAGAAAGAGTATGCAAATTTCTTTAAAGAATTTCTAGGGATGTTTGGAGCAATTAGCATTTCCATTCCAGTAAGAGCACTTGAAGTTGGATCCTCTTTCGATGAGATGGAGAGGAAGAAGAAAAGAGCACAAGATATTGCTGATTACACTCCTCTGGAAAATAAGACTCCAAGAAGTGAAGGAAAAGGTCAAGAACAAGTGATTGTGGACATACCAAATGAAGAATCTGATGAGTACACTCCAAGGGAAGAACCAAAATTAGTTGAATTGGATGTAGTTATAGTAGAAGGAAGCGAAGAAGAAGGTGTTTTATCCAAGCTAAAGATACTACAACTTGTTCAAGAGAAAGATGGGATGAAAAAAATTGCAGACATATGGTCTGATAGACTGTCTTATGAACAAGACTTGATTGAGAGCACACTAAGTATTTATTTTGTACACAATAACATTGGATTGGAGAGTTTACAAAATGTGTTTCCTGAAGAGATGATTGAGTACATTAAGGAAGCCATGGTCTCTGAGTCCTAGGATAGGAAAGAGGAAGAAATAATTCTACATCTGAAGGAGTAGTTCAGGCTATCTCTTACCAAATTAAAAAGGAAAATGAATGTGTTGAGGCAATGCATAAATACAACAAATAACATCTACAACTATTGTCTTCGTTGTCCTCATGTAGTTGGGAGATACAAAGATAAGCTGGAGTAGACTGAATCTAAGCTGAACAAGATTGGTCAGGATTATAACATGTTTTAGGATCAGGATGGTGCAGTCAAAAAAAGGATTCAAGAGTTGCAGTCTAAGCATACAAAAGTTTAATTCACCAGAAACAACCTGGTGGAAAAATTTTGGAAGGTGAAGGATTTAACTGAATGTAGGTTGGAGAAGTTAATTGAGGTTTTGAGGAAAGGAGAGAAATTAGAAGAGGAAATCACAATTCTAGAATCTCTCATCTAGATTATCAACCAGACATCTGAGAACAACTTAATCTTAATCATTGGGATTATAGTAGAAGCTCGGAGAAAATTTCTTCCAAAAATGAAAGATAAGTACAAGATAATTTTCTGACATGAGTAGCAGTTGTATTTCTTCAAATTTTAATCAAATTATTGAATTAGCAAAGGGGGAGATCCAAAATATGTTTTTCATTAATGTCAAAGGGGGAGAGAGAGTAGTGAAAAATGCCTTATGGTTCTAAGGGGGGGTTGTGTTTTGCAATTTTGAACTCTGGCAGTGTAATCGTATTGGTTTCGACACTTAGTCATTTTTCACTAAGTGTTGCCTTCAATGCCAAAGGGGGAGATTGTTGGCATATGGCTTCTAGTGTTGTCATTGATGGCAACCTAAGTCATTATTCTAGTCCGCAGATCAGGATTTGTTCATTCTGACAAACAGAGTAATGAATAGAGTATTACTGGAAGTGAGAATGAAGAACAGGGTATCCGGTTAGTATGTCAATCTATATGCTTCACCAAATTATCATTTTGAGTTGTGGATCTTGGGGAAGGTTGTTAAGTATCTATTTTATCTTATTTTTAAGTTTTGCGATGTCAAATTAATCGGTGTATAAGTTAGGAGATCTAACAGGATGATTTTCTGTTTATCAACTCATGGTGTCCGACTTGGTGAATGTAGCATGTGGTAGATGTATAAGGAGTAATTGCTTAGTTGTTTCTATGTTTGAGCATTTTGATTTGGGGCCACAACATAGCATTAGTTGACTTTGATGGGTATGAATCAAACATTAAATGTGAATTGAGCCGACTATTGGAAATATTTTTTTTTTGCTGAAGCTAACATGGAGTGATTGAAATCTTTGATAGCAGATATATATATATATATATATATAAGAGATCAGTTAATTCATTTTGTAGTGCGAGTTGGTGTATGTTCGAAGTGTGTGAATAACAGAAGGGTTGTTGAGCGATTTGGCATAGTTTCACTTGTGCAGAAGAGGATTTTTGTGAAGTGAATTAAGGAAGAGCAGAGCAAAGTACATAATCAGATAGAAGGTCAAAAATCTGATCTATGAGCTTCATTGGAACTGAAAATAGGCATTTGTAGATGCTATTCTCTCAGTTCAACCTTTTGTTGTAATCCAAATATATTGTAAGGTAGTGAGCCTTCCTGATTTTGTGCAGTGAGCTCTAGGAAGTGTGCCTGAATGCATGTGCATTCCCCTTTTTCTTCATACTTTTAACAAAGTATAAATTGTGGATTAACCTCCATTGTGGTTTTTCCCCTAACAAGGTTTCCACGTAAAATTCTTGGTGTTATGGTGTTTTGATTGTTTCCTTCATGTTCTTGCATCTTTACTTTTTTTGAAATGCTATAAATGGTTTAAGATCTGAATTGAAATTCAAATATTGTTGAACACTGATTCACCCCCCCTCTCAGTGTTCCTTGAGTCCAACCGTGATGAATCTTGGTTGCATGATTTAAGTGCCTCAAATCAAATGGATACTCATAGGGAGTTATTTTATTGATATAGAGTATATGATTATCGTGATGCATTCCTTGGTGATAATAGTTTTTGTTGGATAATTATCAAAGGGAAGGTAAACCTTTTGTGTAGTAGAGGGAGTGTAAAATAGTTGATAGATGTGTTGCACATTTTAATTTTAACGTCATATTTAGTTTTGGTTTCTAAAATGAATGATGTTAGAATGGATGTCAAATTTGATAGTTTTGGTTGTAGAAGACTAGAACTCATATGAATGAATGATGTTAGAATGGATGTCAAATTTGATAGCTAAGGGATCTTAGTGTGGGGCTTTGTTTAAGCTGGGTTCCTCTACTTATTATAACATAAGCTATGTAATTGAGAACTCATATTCATGTATATAATTATTAGAGTAATCATGCATTAACTAATAATTAATTAACCTATAATTAATTATTAGTTTAATTTATTTTTATGCACTTAAGCTAAACTTAGGAGTTCTTTATTCAGTTAACTAAGTTCTTTTCTATGTTAACTGAAGTGAGCTATTATTAGATCATTATGTCTCATTGCATGTGATGTTGACACTTGTCCTGATCTTATACCTTTATCATTTAGGGTTTCTCCTATATAACACTCAACCCTCATTGTATTATCTCAGATTTACTCTTTTGATCTCTCAAACTCTCAACCTTTGAGGACTTTTATTTTCCTTGTTGAGGAATATTGCATATATTGTTTGCAGATCTCTTGTGTGGAAGGTGTCCTTGTTTTTTGTTTGATCGTGTGACCCATGTTTTTCACAATTCTAACATGGTATCAGAGCCTCAATTCAGCGGACCCCTTCTCCATTTATGATATTTTTTTCTTCAACAAGGGTTATAGGATTTAGATCTGAATCCCCTTGGATTTATTTTGCAAATTTTGGAGCTATGATTTTTAGGTGCACTTTGGCATGAAAAAGACCTCACCATTGGATTTAGAGCTATCAAAAAAGTTAGATTTACCCTTTGTTTGGCCTGATTTGGATTCTTGAAGTCAAATCTGTGAGGGTTTGAAGCGGTTGCTTTTTTCTAGATCTAGAGGGTAGTTGCATTTTTTGGTCCATTTTGGCGCGAAATGGACCTTGTTGGATTCAGGAGGCTAATTCCATGAATTTTGACTATAAATTTGCTCTATTTTGGCATCGGTTGCTTTTGAGGCAATTTCTTTTTGTACAAGGGCTCATATGGCCCCTATATGGCCCCGTGCATGTAATCCGAGGAAAAAAAAGGTAAAATAATTTTAGTTAGTGTTTTTTTAAATTTCTTTTTAGAAATTTGAAAAAAAAAACATTAAAAACCATAGGAATATTTTATTAAAAAAGGGGGGCATTTTTTATTAAATTGCAGGTTTTATTAAAGTTGGTGGGTAGATTGTACATGGGTACCCCTAGGTACCAACATGAGTAGGCCTGTGGGCCCCATTTTCTTGTAGCTAACTTATTCATGCCTATCGATGACGAATATTCCTGCCAATTGACGACTACTTTTAGCTTCAAAAACTCCACCAAATAAACTAGTGACCACAATTTTTTTTGACCATTTCCTCCCATTTTTTGGGTATGCAAATTTTTCTCGACGCTAGTTTCCTTTTCTCGGCGATTTGTACAATTTTCTATCCACCATTTTCTGTTGACGTTAGTGTTTTTCAACATGGGAATCTTTTTAGCATATACCAGCTTTGGGTAGAGAACATTCTAACGGTTGCTTTTTTGGGGCGCTTTTTTCAGCAGTAGAGAGAATATTCTCAAAGAATATTCATTGACGTCATGCCCATGTCATCCATATGGATGTTGGCCAAGGCCCCCATTTGACCCTTTCTTGGCCCTTAGGAGAATTATTTTTTCTTTTGGCCATAACTTTGACATACGATGTTGGATTTTGATGAACAAGATATCATCAAGAATCTGGTTCCGTAAACTTTCTAGTGGTCTGGGTCTTATCACTTAATTTTATTGTTGGTGCATTCTATAGCCTGTTGAAGTTAAAGGTGTTGTTTTTAGTCCCAAGCTCATAACCTTTGACTAGTTTCTCCATTTTTCATGATTCCAATGACATTGGAATCATCTTCCAGAGCTCTTCACATCCATCAATGCACTTTTTCTAGATTTCTCTTCAAGTACAATTTATTTAGTTATTTTTTTTTCACACTTTGGTAAATTACTTGGGTGTCTTAGCTCCTGGAATTTTTTTGTTTGCATGGGATGACTCATTTTTTGTTGTTTTATATGTATTTCCAGTATTTATCCTATTTGGGAATTTTAGACATCTTTTTCATGCACGTTCTCTTTTGTAGACACACTCCTGGATAAAGTGCCATTCTAGTGTACATTTTTTTGGAGATTTTGCACATCATGGTGTGCCTTTTGTATTCACACTATGATATAAAGTTTGATGGGGCGGTTGATGTTTTTCTTTGGTTTTGCATCCCACCTTTGTTAAGTGAGTGTCCCTTCCACAATAGTAGTGAATCGTAGTGATTCTTGTCTCATGTGTATGTGCCTTTGTTGCACTCTTTTATTTGTAGGTTGTTTCTCTGACATGCACTTCTTGGTTTCACACAGTTTTAGTGTACCTATCATGGCTCTCCCTTTTCAACATTATGGGGGGGGGTTTCTATTTTTGGTGCTAATGCTTACTTGGTTTCATGTTGGAGTGATCTACGTATCTAGTTCTTGTTCCTATGTACTTTTGGATGCAATGTACATTAGAGGCTAGTTACATGCATTTTAGTGAGTTGTATCATTTACCATATGAACATTCTTACATTCCTATTTCTAGAGGCAACCTTCCATTTTTATTTGATCAGAGACTACTGGGTACCTGTATTTTCAACTTGCAGATCTTGCATGTTGAGTATTGTCGTTGGGATCACTCATGCAGATTCATGTACGATTTGTATTTTTGAGTTCCATATGTTTTCCTTTGTTTAAGACATATAATTCGAGTAGTGTGCTTGGCGACACTCATACAAATTATTGGACCTCTCTCTCAATTAGAGATATTTAGACTAGTTAGTACCTATATTATCGACTTGCATCTTGCATGTTGAGTAGTGCCATTGGGGTCACTCATGCAGATTCATGTACCATATGTATCTTTGACTTCCAAATGTTTGTCTTTGTTTTCCATCAGATTTGAGTAGTACCTTTGGGGGACTCATGCAGATTATAGTTTCCTTGATCTTGATATTTGTATCTTCAATTTCCAAATCTTTTCCTCTATTTTCCATCTAATTCAAGTAGTGTCATTGGGGACACTCATGCATATTATTGTTATCTTGATCTTGATCATCATTGCTTCATAGGAGGTTCTTCATTTTAGCACCATATCAGTCATCATTTGACATCAGTCCATAGCTTCTTCGTGCTTCAACGATGTTCTACATGTTTCTTTCTTTTTTGGGACATTGTTTTAGTTGGAGGCTTCTTATTCCTTCACCTTGATTTGGAGGCTTTTTCAGTCCTTCATTCGTCTTTCTCTCTTTTGGAGAGGGGTTTTCTCCCACTATGGTTTTCTCTTTTTCTTCAATTTGAGAGATATTTTGTTTATACATGGGTACCTCACCAAACCTTGTTTGTTGGGACCCATCTTCCATTCTTTTTAGGTTTTTTAGCTACTCCCTAAGTCCGTTTTAAGGGGGTGTTAGAGTAATCATGCATTAGCTAAAAATTAATTAACCTTTAATTAATTATTAGTCTAATTTATTCTCATGCACTTAAGCTAAACTTAGGAGTTCTTTATTCAGTTAACTAAGTTCTTTTCTATGTTAATTGAAGTTAGCTATTATTAGATCATTATGTCTCATCGCATGTGATGTTGGCACTTGTCATAATCTAATCGCTTTATCATTTAGGGTTGCTCCTATCTAGCACTCAATCGTGATTGTATTATTTGAGATTTACTCTTCTGATCTCTCAAACTCTCAACCTTTGAGGACTTTTATTTTGATTGAAGATTTTTGAGGTTCATTCTGTAGCTTTTTCTTGTTGAGGAATATTGGGTATATTGTTCGTAGATCTCTTGCATGGAAGGTGTCTTTGTTTGTTGTTTGATCTTATGGCTCATTTTTTTCACAAATCTTACAATAATGACACAAGACATTGGGCCACACTAGTGAAAAGGGATTAAGACTATAATTAATAAAATTATAGTAGATGGGTTACTTATTTTGTATATTTTGATTTTATGAGCATTGTGTGTTTGCAAAATAGAGAAAAGTTTAATTCTTATCGCACTAAAGCAAAGGGATTATTAGAGGTTATTCATAGTGATTTTTTGGATCATGTGGACATTTCTTCAATTAGAAAATCTCATTATTATGTTCATTTTTTAATGACTATTCACATTATATGTGAATTTATTTTTTAAGGCGCAAATCTAAAAGTTAGCAAGTTTAAATATTTTTAGGTTGTTGTTGAAATTTAGATGGATAAAAAAATAAAAAGTTTAAAGTTTAGATAATAGAGGACAAATATTTTTCTAGAAAATTTGATGGCTTATAGAAGAATGGATGTATTGTGAGGTAGGAAACAATTCCATATATGTCATAGAGAAAGGGCATCATAGAGAGGATGAATAAGACATTAATAGATAGAACTAAAAGCATGTTAAATACTGATTAATCATATACAACTTATACAAAATATAAGTTCTTAAGAAGGCTCCAACTGAAAATATAACTCATAGACAATGCTACAACTCTCTAATTGTCAAGTGGATCTTTGAAAGACACAATATCACACCCATGAATAGAAAATATAATTTCTTAAGAAGGCTTCCTTCCATTGATGGCGTTCCTCTCCATCTCGTCCTCAAGAACCTCCGTAGGACATTTCCCATTAGATGCCTTATGAAGCCACTCCTCCATCATCTTTGTCAGAATCCCAAAAGATGACACAACATTGACACGTATTCCTGCCTTTGCCAACTCCACTGCACCGCTCCTCATCAACCCCAACAGACCATTCTTGGAAGCCATGTAACCATGAGACTCGTTACCAGTCTTAAGAAGTGCCAAAACACTGCAGTTGAAGAGTATGGAACCAAAGTTGCGTGGAATCATGACCCTCACAGCCATGCCTAACATAGACTCTGGTTCCATACTCTTCAACTACAGTGTGTTGGTGCTTCGTGCCTAACATAGACCCTTTCAAATTCACTGCCATCATACCCGCATTGTTCACCATGATGTCTAGACGTCCCTTCTCCTCCATTACTCCAGCAATGTAAACCATGTATACCAGAGAAAATCACCTTCTGCCACAAATTTCAGCAATGTCAGCAATGTACACATAAGCACCTTCTGCCACAAATTTCTACATAGTTTACACTAACGAAGCCAACTCAAGATAATAAATCAACTTAAAAAAAATGTGCACCATAAACTACGTAAATCAGTCCACCATTGCCATGGAATAAGCAGAAAGCAAGAATAAAACATAAAACCATTCTGTGATACACGCTTACCCTGAACAAGCTATAAGAAAACTCTGTGATACACGCTTTGGCTACTTCTGTAAATTGTATAAAAAGGAGAGTTATATAGACCTCTGTGATACCTCTCTTGTCTGAAACCTCTTATTCGACGCTCTCTTATTCAACGCTCTCGTGTTCGACTCTCTTTATTCAACGCTCTCATATTCACCGTAACTCCAAAGTCATCACATATTAATTATTCGATAAGAAATGAGTGTTATAGATTACCTCCATCGTTCCTCTCAATTGTCTCTTTATATCACTTGCCAAGAAACTTTGAAAGTCTAAAAGTCAACAAGTCAAGTCAACCGGACCTCTTATTTGTCACACGAGCTTTCTAGTTGTCATTCAACTTCAAAACTCATTTCATAATCAAGAAAAATTCAAAACATAGGTGGTGGATACAAATATCCAATTAAAATCATATATGTGTACAACTTATTAAATTAGTAAAATAAATGAATAAAGTTATATTAAATTGACAAGTCTAAAAATGAGTGACCTTTCTAATGGTCATTGGACTTCAAAACTGATTTTGTAATCAATAAAATATTAAAAAAATGGTAGGTGGATACACTTATCCAAATAAAATCATATATGTGTGCAATTTTTGCATTGAATGACAATTTGCTAAACCCAAGGCTAAGAAGACTCATTTTTTTAAAACATGTCACTGCTTGCACATAGATTATGTTACCCATATTTGACATGTTTAGAACTTGGAGGCCCATGCCATGGAATAGATAGGCTAGATTGATTGGTGTAATCTAGGGGCACCAACTAGCCCACTCAAAACTTTAGCAAGCCTTAGTCACTTTAGAGGCCTAGCCTTTTGCTCTTGCTTTGCAACTACGCATAGCTAAGCTCTACCACCAGAAGTGGGTTGTAAGTAATCATACTACTTAGAGAAATGCTCAAGTTAAATCCCATCTCCAGTAGCTTAATATTGGACATAGTCTCTAAGGATTTTTTCTAGGCCTTACATGCTCACCATAGTTTTTAGGCTGTGAAAAAGATTAAAGAAGGCCAATGAATTTTGGTTGAGCACTTTCTTCAATCCTTTTTTAGGCACTATGAGAAATAATTTACAACTCTAAAGGACACTTCTAAAGAGGATACTACTCTTCAATGATGCATGCGAGTGGTTCTTTACTAAGTCTTCATCTCTAAAAAAATCCTCTATGACCAATTGCTCACCAGAGACGATTTTCATGAGGCTCTTCACCATGGCTAATGATAAATCTTTTGACTTTGATTGCTTTCCATGTAAATTCTATAATCCCTTTGGGATTTTGTGGGTGAAGATATTCATAAGGTTTATCTTGAAGCCTTCCATTCCAATTCATTGGGTAGTTTAAAAAATAAAGGAAATATTAATTCCATACTGAAGTCTAGATATCTAAAGGATCCTTGTTATTAGAGAATCACTTTGTTGAATGTATCCTATAAGATCATTGTCAAAACTCTTTCCCTGAAGCCATTTCATCTTCTCTCACAACTGGTTCGTCTCGAGCAAGATGACTTAATTAAAACCAAGTCTATTCTTGATAATATTATTTCTATTTGGAAAATAATGGAATGGTCCAGATGTTCTCAACAACCATCAATATTTCTTAATATCTCTTTTAACAAAGCTTATGATCATAGTGGATACTTTTTATCCTTATCATGCTTAAATAATTAGGATTTCAACCTCATTTTCTATGTTTAGTCAAAAAAAATTGTTGTTTATACTTCTACTTATATTACCATTAGTGGTCAACAATCTAATTCCTTTATGGTTTTTAAGTCTATTTCTCAAGGGTATCCTTTGGCTCTTTCTCTTTGTGTGCTTGCAGGTTGTTACCACAGTTTTTGTCATTCCTTAAAAACCATGTTCACCTTTGTAAATTTTGTATTACCTTGAAGTTTCAGTTGATCCTTTAGTTTTTAGAACCATGTCGAGTCCTTCTTAGGCCAAGTCATAACCATGTTTTTATCTGACATAGTAAAGTTAAACCTAAGTCCACCTTGTGATCAGTATCTTTGTGAGTTTTCAAAACTATATCAGAGTTTGAAGTGGTTCTCACAACCTTAACAAATAATGACAAAGTGAAAAATAAAGTCAAATTATACTTAAGTTATGACAGTTTCAGAACTCCATAGTGGTTTTGAAACTTCTGTCAGCCTCTGAAGAGGTTGTCAAAGCCATACTTTTCTTTGAAATGTGGTGTTGAGTTTTATTTCTTTTCAAAAGAGTAGTGTGACAAAGTTTGCATAATAGAGATGATATTTCAAAAGCATATATAGGTTTTGAAATCTTTGTCGATCCTTGATAGGGTTATTAGAACCATGGAAATTATTGAAACCCTTCACAATTGGGGAAATTGAACTTTCAAAGGATGTTTTGGTGAAGAATTTTCTCTAAAGGAAAGGATTTGAAACCCTTGTTAGCCTCTAGTGAGGTTATTGAAAGCAACCAATTCATTGAAAGAGTTTTGATAAACATTTTTTTTCAAATTTTCAAAAGAATTTCAAAGTGAACTATGAGATTAGAATGTTTTGCATGTGCCAACCATCAAGATTTCCATTAATGGCTATCTAGCACTCCCTTGCATTGAATGTGAGCGTTTATAGGAAAATTAAGCTACTGAAAGAGCTCACTCCAATAGGCATTTAGAGAAAATTTCTAAGAAGAGTGAAGAAGGAGAAATTTTAGAGAAGCATAGTTGGTGATTTTCACAACTGAAGAGCATAATTCAAAGGTATAGTACTCCTCTAGTAAGCTACAATTTACTAAATAACAATTCAAAAGTGCACTAGCATGTTTGAGAAATTTCATGCTTTTATATTGCTCAAGTAAATGAATCTGGTCAGTTTTTATCATAATTTGTGCCTATATTTTGGGGTTTTCATTCCCCATGAAGTTTAAGTATCAGGGTTGTGACAATTTTTCTAGTTCATCTAGTATTATTCTTGAAATTGGTGATACAAAACTAGGGCACATAAACTTAAATAAATTTTGGGACAAAATTGAAAAAGAGGACCAACCAACCATCACCTAATGATTAATTGAAAGTGGATTGTTACAAGTAGTGACATTTCCAGTGGTTGTCTTGTTGCAAGTATGAAGGCATTTTCATTGATGTCAACTGGTTAACTAGTTTCCAACTAGTTGTTGTTGTCATTGATGTCATGAATGTTGGTTATTGGCTATATATGTCAAGGATATTGAGAAAATTGTAATAAAGAAAGGTTGCAGGTATTTAGTGTTTGCTTCGGTTTTTGCTTTGGGATTTGTTGTTATGTTGGTGAGGATATGAGGTATTGTTCTTGGTTGATAGAAGCTACTATATCCAGATTTTGGGTTTCTGGATCATTGTATAGTGTGATTTATATTCACTAGTTGTGAACTGTACTTTTCTGTGCATCTGGCTGAGGTTTGGGAGAAATGTTGTTTCTCCATATTTCTTCTTGTTCAAGTCTTATGACTTGTGGTTCTTAGGATAAGTTGTTAAGGTTGTGTTCAAGCTAATTTTGTTATCTGGAAATATTGGATCATGCTAAGGCTATGCGTGCTTAATTGATTTATGTGTTCTACACTGGTTTGGATGACCTTTTGTTTAAAACTACTTACAAAGCTTCTGGAAGTGTGTTGAAGTGTGTTGGGACTTATTTAGGTCCTTGTCAAGTGTGTTTTTGGGTCACCCTCATTCTAAATCCATCATAGAATGTTTTGGCACTAACCTAATTTGAATATGTAAATGCAAGTGGTGTGTGGCTAACTTTGGATGAGTTTCAAAGTTTTGAAGATGGTATAAATACAAGTTGAGATGTTTATGATGGATGAATGCAATCAAGATAGATGCAAGATAAATGTGAAATAGTGTGTGTGTGTGATGCGAGGTTGAGCAGATAAGTGCAAA
>VDFB02297537.1:0-37813 GCA_007258455.2 Sequoia sempervirens
ATTCTGCCTTACATTCAAAGACCAAAGACATATAGTTGAGGTATCACTTCATTCAGTTGGTGTTGGATGATGGACAATTAAGGCTGGAAAAGATACATACAAATGACAATCCATCAGATATGTTTACAAAGGCACTGTCAAGGGAGAAGTTAAGCCCCTCTTTAGCTTCAATTGGTCTTCAAGATTGAAAATAATAAAATTAGAACAATAGGGTTTAGGGTGCTTATTTCCAGTGGGAGCTACAGGGTCAACAATGTTATGATCAGTCTCCAAGTAGGAGATTGTTGGTATATGGAGCCTAATCAGATTTGGAGGTTAAATTTTTCCCACTTTTATCAACGTCGTTTCCCCCTAGATTATTTAACAGGGTTTTGGGGCAGTTCCCCCAAGACAGGGTCAAGGGGCAGCGCCCCTGGCGTGCTCCCTGTCATGATACAAGGTAGGGTCGAGGGGCAGCGCCCTCGAAACCTCTCACAATTTTTTATTATTTTATAAAGGCATTGAGAGTTAATTTTTCTATTGGCCAACATAAAAAACCCTATTTTGTAACTGACATAAGTCTTGATAAAAGGCTAATGGTTAGGGTTTTCGTTGATATTGTATTGTAGCATTTGCAGCAGTATTGAGTTGCAAGGATTACTGGTTGTAATCGGTTCTGTTTACTGGATAATATATATTGGGATCTTTGTTGGTGGATGTAGCCCAAGTTTGGGTGAAGCACATTAAATATTGTCTCTCGTTATTATTTTTGTGTTTTTCATTCCTCTATTTAATATTTATTTGCATTTAATTGATATTTTCTGTATGCAATTCCTAACAATAGCATGATGTCTTCATTTGGTTTTCTTTGCACTTTGATTTCATCTTGCATGAGCTTCAACTTGTGTAGGGGGAATTGAGGCATTTTATAACATTTGTCCCCCTTTCTTCCATTATAGAATGGTTTCAAGGAACAATCAAAGGTTGAGAAACCATAAGAGTTTAGGTTTTTGCAAAAAGGATTTGTATTCTTTAGGAGGCACAAAAGGAATACCCAAGGGCCTTGCCAAATGGTTCCTCATGATACTTGGTAGTATGGTGGAGGGGAAACTGCAACATAGACACCAAAATGTTGGGGAAGAATGCATGGTACGAGTCGAGGTTTATTCACTACCCGTGGAGTAGGAGGAACAACCATCGTAGCCACTGGAGATTAAGGATCCCCGAGAAACATGTTGCTAAGGGATAATTGTGCTATATGCTTAAATTTAAAATTTTGATATGATAAATATAGATAATATTCAAGAGGTTGAACAAGTTGAGCTAGTTGAGGCCAAAAGTAATCAATTGAAAAATTTCCATGAGAGGCCAAAGGTTTAAAACTACTATGATAAATAGTATGTATTTGTCATTTGAATGAGAATTTAAGAAGTTTTTGAATAATTAAAGGGACTGAATTCATGGAGGTAAGCCATGGGTGACCTAAATTCACATGAAATTGGTTAGACATTGGGATTATGGTAAATAAAATATAAATTTTTAGGTCCAACTTTTACTGGAAGAGTTATAGAACCAATCATAGGATGAATAAAACCATAATGAGATTTTAGTGATACTTCTAATTGTTCATAATTATCCTTATGTAATTCATGTACATAAAAAAATTCCTCGGTGATCATGTTTACTAAACATACTGGATCAATGAGTATTCCCTTTGTGGGTTTATCATTAATTATGTTATGTAAAGAGGACCATTGGGTGCAGTTATAAAAGCGTCAATATGTGTAAAAGTGATATCAAGTAAGAGATTGGTTTGATTTTTGTGATGATGAGCATCGATCATGTTTATCATATTAGATATGTTATCACTATCTTCCTCATTATCACTTTGTTTGATAAGATTATTTGAATGACTTGGTAATAGATTGGTAAAGATTTGTAAGTTTTGATTGGGTGGTGCTACCAATTTATTTTCGTTATCATTTACAACGGCCAATTAGATGTATCAGAATCGATGAGGTCTTGTCCTTGGTGCTTAAGACACATACATATTTATGTATAATGCCAGGTGTACAGTGATATTGACAAAAGGATTTTGTGTTGAAGTTAGGAGGTAATGGTTTGGTTGTATCATTAGGATGAATAGAAGGGAGTTGAATCATGTTCTTATTAAGCAATTGTAACATAATAACATGGAAAAAATTGAGCAATTGTGAAAATTATCTATTTCCTTACCTAAATTGATATGGTGTTGTAGATGTAATGACAACTTCTATTTGAATGCTATTAGATGATTGAGGAGTGTTTATTTTGATGAAATTTTTCTTTTTCTTTTTAAATGGTTAGTAACTAGATTGAGGAATGAATTCATATTTATTATTAGGATCCAATGATGGTGTACCCTCATATTGTCTAACTAAAATTTGGTAATCACGAAGATCCATACATAAATGTGTGAATGAAGGATATTTCATTAATAAGATATTATCTTGAATGTTAGGTTGCAAGTTTCTAATGAACAATCTTTGTATATCGACATTCGAGAGAGAATATGAGATTTGTAAATAAAGACTTGATATCATCTTATAAAATCAGTCACTTTCTTATTAGGTCCTTGTTTACAATGGACTAAATCGATTAATTAACTTAAGGTACAATGTTTACTTGAAAATGTTGAAGTAATTCATTAATAAGTTGTATAAAGGATGCAATTGAATTATTAGGTAATGAATAAAATCAATCCAAGGCCATATCTTTCAAGGACTGAAAAAATATTTTAGCTTGGAGAGCATCTTCAAAAAGGAAATCACCACATATAGTGGTGAAAGATGATACATGATTATTGGGATCTCCTTTGCCAACATACTTCTTAAAGTGGGGAATCTAAATGTTTTATGAAATGGGTGTTTTTAGGATAGCGAATGATAATGGGCTCTTGGTGTAGGTTTTTATTTTCCTAGTTGGTTAATTTATTTTCCCTTAGTCATAGGTTTTTCCTATAATTTTAATAATCTTTCTTAGGATAATACAATGAGTTTATCATTTAACAACTAGGAGATAAAGTGATAGGTGTCTGGAGTATTTACTTTTTCATCACTTTATTTAATATTTGTGGTTAGTGGTGGTCAATTCCTATTGGTTGATTTTCCACCTCCATCCTCTCCTTAGTTCTATATAAATTCACTACCTAGCTTGTATATATATATATATTTTTATCTTGGAAGCTCTTAATAAAATTTTGTCATCTTAACATTACATATCTCTTAGAGTTGCTGGTTTGCATTGTTTATGTTTTTCTAGTTTATGTAGCTTTGAATTTATCTTATAAAGTTCCTTGGGTTATTGAATCTATTTCAGATTTATAACATGGTATCAAAGCTTTGTTTTGAGAGTTCTGATTTTATAGATTCCTAATTGCGAGTTTGACTCTTTCATGTAAGATCTTATAAAATCTCGTATGCTCTTCTCTTGCGTTTTGAACGATCTTGAGTATTAGAAAAGGTTTACAAAGATCTAATAATCTCTTCATATTGCATATATATTTTGTAAGATTTGGATGGTCAAAACATTTATGGTTATATTGGCAGTATTTTTGACTATTCCAACACGTTGAGGAGGCTCAAAAAAGTCAAGATTGATTTATGTTTCATCCGATTTGGAGATCGTTTGACATAGTTGCAAACAAGGGTTTGAAGCTCAGATCTAGTGAATAACTTTTTACAGGAGCATTTTCAGCCAAAAAGGACCTTGCCATTGCATTCAAGAGGCCAATGAGACAAAATTGACATATAATTTACCCATATTAGGAGTTGGGAGTTGTCGAGGCAATTTTTTTCCTAGGGAGCTATATGGCCCCTTAAGTTGTAGGCTGTACAATGATTTTCATAAAAATAATAAAAAAAGTACTAAAGAGTGCTTAGTTCTTGTGAAGTTCTTAGTGACTAAAGCTACATAGGTTGTAGCCTATGGCCTTAATTTGTGATCTCAAACAAGCAACATGTATTTCCCATGACCTCAAGCCACTAAGGGGGTTGCTAACCGCAATGACTATACTAACCGCTAGCAGTTCCAAATGAAACCACAAACCCTAGCCACCAACTACCAACTTGACCACTAGTCTGTTGGATGTTGTGGTTTTGTTGCTGATATGTGGTTGCCATTGATGTCAACACTATTAGCATAAATGCATTTGAAGTTGTATATGTTGAGGATATTGAGAAAATTGTAAAGAAATAAGTTGTAGGTTGTCAGTGGTAAAGTGAAGCTTAGTTTGTTGGTATGTTCTGTACATTGATGATCATAGGTTGTGGACTAAAGGGTTTGTTGCTGAGTGTATTTGGTTTATCCACGCCGAGTTTCAAAGATCCACATGAAGATTTGATCGAGTTATGAAGATTTACATTCAAACAGTTTTTCTGTTTCTTTAGTCGGTGTTCCTGATTAAGGATGATACTATTTCAGTTAGTACAGTTGCTGCGGATGCTTCTTTGGTGATTCATGTTGCTTGTGGATATTTCTAGATCATTCTCTATCTTTGTTGCACATCTGCATTGATCGTTGTGATCATGGTTGGCAATTTTCTCTTGCGTGTTGATGTTTTTCTTGTCCCTGGCTGACATGGTGTTGAAGTGTGTTGTGGATCTTCGAGGAGTAATTAATTGAAGTGTTTTCATGTTGGAGATATTGTTTTGGGTCCTCACTAAGTTTTGGCCAACTTTGGATGATTCGCATTGATAATCTTTAATGATTTGGACTGACAATTTATATTCATTTTATTATTTCTTTGTGGCCAACTTGTAGCAATGAAATTTCATGTTGCAGATATATAAGAGCAATTGTTTATTCAAATTGTAACGCAAATGTATGCCAATGGATGCCTAGTGTGTGTGTATGTGCAAATATCATTCGAAGGCAAAGCAGAGTGTGAAGAATTGTGAAGAAGTGTGAAGAAGTGTTCATGTGCTTAATTGGAACTGTAATTAGGCATTAGTAGATGCTATTTTCTTAGTTCAAAATATGGATGGATTTAATCCAAATATTTTTGTAAGACAGTGTGTCTTCCTTTGTAATTGAGCAGTGAGCTCTAGGCAATGTGCCTGAATGCATGTGCATTCCCATATTTCATTTTCATTATACTTTTAATAGGGTATAATCTTGTGGATTGACCTCCACAATGGTTTTTCCCCTAACAGGGTTTCCACATAAAAAATCTTGGTGTTATGTGTGTTCTGATGCATTGTTGATTCATGCTTTCATGGTTAATTATCAGATTTGAGAATAAGGTTAATAAGTTGAATAAGTTTTGAATTTCTGTGACAAGTGATTCACCCCCCCTCTCTTAGTTGTCTGCCCTTGTTTTTCCAACATAGTCAAATTGCCTAGTCATTGCCACAATAGTCCTAGTACACCATCTCCGCCAATGGCATCACCCGAGGGCTACCAAGGCCCTCATGTAGGCCAAACTGGGCCTTTTTTTCAAACTTACATAACTTTTTTTCATAGCGCTCATTTTTTGGAAACAAGATATCACAAAAAAATTGGAGAGGAGCATTTTCCATTCATGGAGGTATTGAAATTTTCTTTTTTAATTTGTTTTCTAGATAGTTTAGGTTGAAGCTATTTGTTGTTAATTTCTTCAACAGGCCATAACTTTCATTATAGTGCTTCATTTTTTAGAAATAAATAGTATTGGAAAGGTGGTAAAGAGAAATACACAACTATAAGGCTAATTTTTCCAAATTTTGTCTCTAATTCATTTTGTATCATAATTTGTAATTTTGTCCATTGTGGGCCTATTGAGAATTGTATCTTGGAAAAGGCTTTGTAAACACACTAAACTATAAAGTTCCCTTATAATATTTGGCGGGGGTGATTTTTCATACTAGTAAAAAGCTTGGGGTGTTTCTAGTGTTGTTGTGTTCACTTTCATTTAGCACTTCTTTTTACATCTCTTCATCATGGCTCAAACAACAGTTCCTATTCTAATTGCATACAACTATTTTGAGTGGAAGTCTCAAATACAAATTGACTTAAGAAGTATTGGTTTGCATAGAATAACAATGGGGCTAGAAATTGAACTTGCTAAAGTTGAAAATCCTAAGTGGTTTAATAGATGTGATGAAGCATATTAAGTGTTGTGTTTGTTTGTATCTCCTTATTTTCTCTTTCATATTGAATCTTTGAATACACCAAATGAAATATGGAATAAGATATTAAATCTATTTGGAATTGAATATTCTATAAGGGTTCATATGTTAGAAAATGAACTATAGTTTAAGTCTAGACAATTTCAACGTCACTAAGGTTGTAGTTAAAGCAATGTGGAATTGATAATAAAGATGAAAAACTAATTCTAAGTATTCTCTCTAAGTTAAGTTTTGAATATTCCACATTTGTTTCTACCTTCTATGCTACTAAGGATGCATTTGGGTGTAAATTCACCATGCTATCTTTCAATTCAATTTTGCTACTTCTCTCACACAAGAGCAAGACAAGCTAATATATATGGGAACTCTAAAGTCTTCAAAGTCACATGTCTTGGCTATAAACCATGGAACAAAAGAATAGCTAGGACAAATTAGTAACAAGGGTAAGAAATAAAATAATAGAAAAGAGAAGGATAAAAAATTAGTTGCTCAAAAAGTAGCTAATGAGACCTCATCTTCCAATGATAATAAGTCTAAGAAAGAGAAGGTCAAATGTGCATATTGTAAAAGGACTAGTCATGATGAGCATAAATTTTTGAAGAAATAAGTTGATCACTTGACACATATTCTTGAAAAGAATAATCTTAGTATTCTTGAATCAATCAAACAAAGTTCATATGAGGGGTCTTATAAGGCTAAAAACAATAACAAGGGAAAAGGAAAGGGCAAGGTCCTTGTAGCAGTTGCTTCTTTGCCAGTTGGGTTCTTGATTTGGGTTCCTCACACCACATGCATTCATCTGAGGATGAACTTGCATCTTTCGAGTTGTGTAATATGCGTTCCATCTTGATGGGTGATGATGATCTTGTTAAGGTGTGTGGGAGAGGGTCTATTGATATGGGGGATGGCACATTTTAGGATGTTATTTTTGTGCCCTCGTTATCAACTAATCTCCTATTGATATACCAAATCACTCACACAAGTACAAGAAAACATATTGAGTTTTGTTCTGATTCAGTGGTGATTTGTGAGTTGCACAATTATCCTACAGTTGCAGTTGGGAGAGCAAATCACTAATCTTGACTTTATTTATTCTCTCACTTTGTTCCTAATTCACCTTCATCTATTATAATCACTCATTCTAATGACGTAAGTAATTTATGGAATGAGTGGTTTGACCACTTGAACTACCACTACTTGTAGTAGCTCAACCAATAAGACATGGTTACAATATTTCCTATAGTTCATTTTTCTAATTATGTTTATCAGGGATGCATTCTCAGAAAGCATCATGAACATAAATTTGACAGGAAAATCTTGGAGAGCCTCACATATTTTGGAGTTGGTACATAATGATTTGGTTGGTCCATTTCCACAATCATCTTTCAGTAGAGCCAATCTGTTTTAACCTTCATTGATGACTTTTCAAGGTACACTTTTGTGTACTTTCTCAAACAAAAGTATGAAATTTTCACTTCCTTCTTGGAATTCAAGGATTTTGTAGAGAAAAAACTTGGGAAATCCCTCAAAGTTTCACATATAGATAATGGGGGAATATTTCAACCACAGGTTTGAGTAATATTGTACAATAAAAGAAATTGGTTTTAAACATATAGTTCCCTACAACCCTCAATAGAATGTAGTAGTCGAACAAAATAATCGATCCTTGAAAGTGATGGTCAATTGTATGATTCATTCCAAGACTTTGGCACCACCTTTTTGGGTAGAAGTCATTAATTGTGCGTGCTATATACAAAACTAATTTCCTCACAAAGCTATGAGGGGGTAACTCCTTTTCAAGCTTGGACTAGTTGAAAATCCTCAGTTAAGAACTTTCAAGTGTTTGGATCTAGTGCATGGGCTCACATTCTAGCAATGAAACACAAGCTTATGGATTCGTGGAGAAAGCCTTGCATTTTTTTGGATACCCAAATGATGTCAAAGGCTATAGGATTCTTCATCCCACCATACACGAGTTGTTCATTGAGAGGAGTGTTCATTTTGAGAACTATTATAGTTCTTCTATTACCACTTCTCCAACCACCATCATATTAGAGTCCTTGCATCATGATGATAGTTCTTCAGAGGATCACAATCCTTCCGATCTTGATGAGGAGTCTTCTTCCTCCACTTTAGATGATGATAGTGATCATGAGGGTGCACAAATACCACCTTTAGAGGATGATGATTCTCCTCTAGACTCTCATTCTTCTCCAACCATAGGGCCTCTTTGGGCTCCTCAATAATTGTAGTCAACAAGGGATTGGTTAGGGAATCATTCAAATCATAGAAGAACAAGATCACACTTTTAGGATGATCCGCATGTCTTCCTTTCCATAACTTTTGATCCACAGTCCACTCAAAAATATTTTTGAGTCCCTGAGTGGGATGCAACTATGCAAGAATCTAGTTCAATTCCTTGGAGAGGAACCATACTTGTGATCTTTTCCCACTTCTTAAGGGAAGGAAACTTGTTTGATGCAAATTGATTTGTCAGAAAAATTGTAGAAAATGGGTCGATTGACAAGTATAAGAATCACTTGGTTTCCAAAGGATTCTCCTAAGTTCTCAGGATTGACTACTCTGAGACTTTTGCACTAGTCGCCAAAATGAATTCCATCTAACTTGTCCTTGCTATTGCTGTAACACATAGATGGGAAGTTCATCAGATGGATGTGAAGAGTTATTTTCTTCACGATGATATTCAAGAGGATATATACATGGAGCATCCACAAGGGTTTGTACAAGATTCTTCACTTATTTTCTGTCTTTGAAAGTATCTCTATGGAATCAAATAGGCCCCTCAAGCTTGGTATGCCAAGATTGACTCATTCATTCTAAAATTTGGGTTCAATAAATTCCATTCTAATATTAATTATATATTTTAAGTAGGATGATTCTCACACCTTCCTAGTTCTCTACATCATTGACTTGTTGATCATAGGAAGTCACTCATCCACCATTCAGGTAGTGAAAACTACCCTTCATGATCAATATTTGATGTTAGACTTGGGTTTATTCCATTAATTCTTAGGGATTGAGATCACTCAGTATTATTTAGGTATCTCTCTTGAAAAACCTATGTATGCACTTGATATGCTCCATAAGTTTCACATGGATGATTGTAAGCCTACATCAACTCTATTTCTTTCAAGAGTCAAACTTGAGGCTAAGTGTTCTTCACCCTTGGTGGATGAAATAATGTATCAAAAACTTATTGGTAGTCTCATCTATTTGACTCACACAAGACTTGAAATTTCATATACTATAGGCAAGGTATCTTAATTCATAAAATATCCACATGAGTTGCATTGAAAAGCAGCTAAGTAGATTCTTCACTACACCAAGGGTACTCACAGTTATGGTATTCACTATGTAGTAGGTGTGGATTTTAATTTGGTGGGACACACAAATTCAAATTGGGAAAGTGATTTGTAGGATCACAAGTCTACTTTAGGGTATTGCTTCTCCCTTAGTTTTAATCTAGTTTGTTGGTCAAGCAAGAAGCAATATTCTATTGCTCTTTCATCTATAAATGCTGAGTATTGAAGATAAATTAATTCTACTACTAAGGTCATCTAGTTTTAGAACATATTCACCAAGTTTGATATTCCATTTTGGAAGCCCACAATCATATTTTGTGACAACCAAAGTGTGATTCAAATCTCTTGCAATCCGGTCCATCATTAGGGGACCAAACACATTGAGATCCACAAGCACTACATTTGGGAGATAATTCATGACCAGATCATCAATCTTAAGTACTTATTGACATGAAATCAAATTGCAAACATCTTCACCAAACCCTCCACTAAGAGAAAGTTCCTTCATTTGGGATCTTTTCTTGGGGTGTGTTTGGCATCCTCTTTGTAGGGGTGCTACTTAGTCCTTCTTTTCTTCTCTCTCTATTTTGGGGGTGTTCTCTCTATTTGTGGGGGAGGGGCTTCTTATTATTTGGGGAGGAATTTATATATAAATGGGAACTATGATCCATCTAGTTAGGATAATAAAGTGAGTTTATTCTTTAATAACTAGGAGATAAGGTGATGAGGTGTCTCCACCCCTGAAGGGTGGAGTATTTACTTTTTCATCACTTTATTTAATACTAGTGGTTAGTGGTGGTCAATTCCTATTGGTTTATTTTTTTCCTCCATCCTATCCTTAATTTTATATAAAATCACTACCTAGCTTGTATTTTTTATTAATCTTGGAAGATATTAATGTAATTCTATCATCTCGACATTGCATATCTCTCAGAGTTGTTGGTTTGCATTGTTTATGTTTTTCCACTTTATGTAGCTTTGAATTTCTCTTATAAAGTTCCTTGGATTATTCAATGTATTTCAGATTTATAACATGGACTATATGTGAGATATGTTGGAGGAATAGTATTAGATTGAGTTTAGTTCATGCTCATTTTTTTTTGCAAATATGACATGCTTTGTAAGAGTTGATATATTATAGGATCATTTGGTGACATGTTTTGAGAATGTGTAGAACATGTAGGACTATTGTTGATGATTGGAGGGTTATTATTTTGAAAGTTTATGAGAGGTGAAGAAAATGGAGGTATGGTAGATGAAGGGAAAAAGCTATAAGGATTCCCACAAGAAAGGCCTAAACTAGAGTTTAGACCATTAAAATATTGTGTGGTGGATGGTATAATTGGAGGTGTAGAAGTAGGAATAGAAGGTATGGTTGTAGGAGAAGAAAATTGTTTTCCTATTTGAATTTGAGTGTTGGTAAGGGCTTGAGTGCAACTATCTAGCATAGGGATGTTTACATATACTATATGAGTTAGGTTACACAATACTTCCATGCCTTGAAAATTATTGATTAAATTTCTAATGTTATCCATAAGAGGAATGGATTCTTTAGCCAAGGATTCATTGCTTAAGAATAGTTGAAGTCTCTCTAATTATTTATCCAGTTGTTTAAGTTTTGTAGCGTCAAAAATTATACTCCCTTGTAGGTGATAGTACAATTTTATGCTTAGTTTGGACCTATTTTAGTGACCCTTGCATTTACGCATTTTCAACACCTCCTAACTAGGCCCTAATCTCACATCCAATCTCTTGTTTTTGGAGTAAAAAATGGAGATGAGAGGGAGTGAGAAGAAGAGTAAAGGGGGAAATTTAAATTTAGGGGATGATGCAGGAGGTGAAGGAGATGATTAAGAGGTAGATGCTTTATTGGTAGGAGGTGACTTGTGGTTGGGTAGGTTGCTAATGTTGAGTTGTTGGGTTATGACAGTTTGGTGTTGGATGTTGTTGTTTTCTAGCTGGGAAGAGGTGTTGCGAGGCAAGTTGTTGTCGTCTAGTTGGGATGCAATGATTTTGCTTCTTGGTCATGATGGGATGGAGGCTGTTGGTATTGTAGCTTGGTTTTTGGATTTTTTTCCAATTTCCCTTGTTGCCAAGTGTTGTTGGGGAAGAGTCATGGCAGAAAGTTGGCTGCTGCACAAAAAGATGATGGGGGAGAGTCTTAAGAGAGCAGTGCTTAACAATTTTTTACTTTTAAGACTGTTATGGAGAGGTGGTTTTCCCTCCATGTTATTATAGGATTTTTCCCTATTCATGTTGTTTAGAAGGAAGTTTGATGCCCCTTTGAAATTTATGTTATCCTTGCTCTCTCTTGGAGCTATTTCAATCCCTTTGTGTGTATTGAGTATTATTGACTTGAAGGGATTAAGTATTTTCTTCTTGCAGGGGTTTTTTTGTTGGTGGTGGTTTTAGACTGGGTTATTTCCTTCTCTTATAACCCAATATTCTCTATTGTCAATGGAAGTTGCTTTGTCCTCCTTTGAGTCTATGAAGCTTATGAGGAAAAAAGGGGGAAAACACTTTTTATTGGTAGGAGTTCTGCTTTTCTCATTTTTGGTTGATGGACTTTGTTCAGGTTGGTGCTTGTTTACTTCTGTCTAGGTTAATCTTATTGTTTTCTCTTTGGACCCAGTTATGTAAGTTGGTTGATGATTTTTCAGCTTCTTCTTGCTAGTACTTGAAGCTTGTGTTACCAATAGATGTTGTGTCATCCCTTCCTACTGAAGTCTCTTACCACTGGAATCTTCAGCTTGTGTCTCCTATAGAGGGGGGGATTGTTCCTTTTGAGGTGGAACCCTCTTCTATTCAGGTTGAGTTGGAAGCTATATTCTAGTTCCTTTTGAGGTGGAGCTTATGTGGGTTGGAGAGATGTGGTTTTTTTAGTAAGGGGTTTCATTTCATTCTCTCCTATAGAGGGGATCCCTCTCCTTTAGAGGAGGAGGTTGGGTTGGCATTTTGGGCACTGGGATGGTGCTATGAAGAGGTTGATGATTCACAATTTTTTTTTTTGTTTCCCAAAACCCCTATTGAGGTGGGGTGTTTGGATTTTCTAGTTCTTTTGAGAAACAAGGATATGATGGTGTTCTACACCATTAAGTTCACTGTTTATTTGGGATTATATTTGGTTGTTTTGAGCAAATGGTTTGCTGATGCCTAGCTACTTCAGGCTATGGTCAAGTTCAGTTAAGGGTTTAAGGTCCCTGTAAAAACTTGGTTGTAAAGGGTTTAAGGCTCTTTCAAACCCTGTTTCATGCAACTTGTATGGTATTGTCTATCTCTTCATGGCTGGTGTTGTTTAGGCTTCTGATGGTTTGCGTCTTTTATATTTTGTAGCACTCTCTTTGACTGGGTTTTAGGTACCCTCAAAATCTATTTGTAATGGGTTTGAGGTCCCCTTAATACCTATTTGTAATGGATTTCAGGTCCCATCAAAAATTTATTTTCCCATATAAAAGACTAGGCCCTAATCTCCTAAATTATATAGTTTGAGGCCTATTTTATCATTTTTTGAAAAATTTCAAGCATTGAACAAATGTATCAAGTCATTATTTTTTCCCCAACACTAAATATCTTGGAAAATAGGGCCAAGACCCATTCACCCTAGGGCGTATGGGTCCCCCTATTCTTCTAGGGACCAATTTTGGATATGTTGATGCTGGCATTTTAACATTCAAAATTCAAATTATAAATGCCAGTTATTAGAATCTATGTTTTGGGAAATTAGAGAAAAAACTATAAATACCTAGTCTTTTCACCATTTAAAACTAGAAATAAATAAGAGAAGAAAAGAGAAGCAAGAGATCACTATATTCCACCACATACATTTGAATTTGTAGGTCTTCAAGCTCATTTGCAAATTTTATCAAGCCTTATTTCATGATTGAAGATTGATGCCAATAAAAGAGCATGATGGATTTTAGGTTTGGGAGATGCATTTGGCCATTTACTTCAACCTAATGACTTGTTTACTAGTGTTCTCATCTTCAAGATTCATCCTATTTGTAGCCTAAATCAAGGTATCATTATATTTCATATTTCTTAAGAGATTTTTGACTTGCTCTTAGGTAGATCTTATCATTTTCATGTAGGAATCCTTCTCTAACACACTTGAGGAGGGTTTTATGTATTTTTAGCTTATAAAAACCTTAGATACACTTAAGGTTAGGGCACACACACTATTATCAATCAATTTTATTGCCTTTTGTGGAGGTAGAAATACCAAAACAAGGGTTTGACTGAGGAAAAATCCTATATAGCGACCCCTCCATCTCTTTTACAGATTTATTATAGGTCAGGACCCAAAGATGAAGGTTTATTGGGAAAAAATTGGAGAGCAGATAGAGAGCTACAAGATCAAATTTGAAGTTTCAAAATTTAGGCTTACAAGGACCCATATGCCCTTGGGTGACTTTGTCTTCCATTTCATGCTAGATCCAACTTTCTATGATAGGTTCACAATACTCAATACTCCCTAGATCTACTTGCAAGTTGTTGTTTCAGTCTGTTAATCATTAGGATATTACAAATTTCTTCTTATTAGGGAGCATAGTTGAATTAGGCCAATCATAGAAAATCAATTTTAATCCATTTATAAGGCTCAAAAGGATTAGATCTAGGTCTTATTGAATCACCTTCATGGTTGAAAGTTAATATAAACACCTTGTTGATTTGCATCCTAGTGTACCTTCGAAAAAGGAGCAAAAGCAATCCTAGGTTTTATGCACTAGACTTAGGGTTCACTTTTTCTTATGTTACATTTTGGTGAACCTGAAATTTTGACATGATAAACCTTTTGAAATATGAAGTAATTCAGCCCTAGATCTAGGTTTTGCATTTCTCATTTAGAGTTTCATTTTTGTATCATAAAAAGTCAAAAAAATTCAAAAAAATACATATCATATTGCATCATAGGTTGAAATAGGGTTAGTTTCAGTCATTTAGATTATATTTACATTCAAAATTGCATTCATAAAATTTGTCATTTGTTGTTAAACATTGGCATTTGAATTGCATTATCTTCAATTGGGAAAATTCTGGAAAAACAATCACTATAAAACCTGTTTGCAAACATAAACAAAATCCTCAAACAACAACCTAAACATTCAGTCTTTCATTTTTTTGAACCTCTATCAGGGACTCAGACTCCCTAGGGAACCTTTGACCTACTAGAGGTGGCTTAGAAATTTTTTTCACAGATCTTTTTCTCTACATTTCCAATCCATTTCTGCTTGCAAATATCTGTTTTGAAATTCTAGAAAACTGTTATTGCATGTTAAATAAAGTTGTCATTTTGCTTAGCTTGTTACAAATTTTGAAATAATTTTGCATTTCAGTACTGGAAATTATCAAATATGTAGGATAATTGTTTACATTTTCTAAAGCATTGCATAACTTAGATTAGTTTCATTTTTGTAAAAGTTCAAAACCCTAGGTTGTTACAACACATTGCACAATCTGGAAACTCATAAAATAACAATAAAATCAATCCAAAATCTAGGTTTAGATACTATCACACAACTAGCTTCTATCACTAGTGCCTCTAAAATATTTTTTTTAGAAAGAACCCTACCAAGACACGAATGCTCTAGGGCATCCTAATCCTCCATAAACCTACCTAAAATTTCCTTAATAGACTGATAGCTGTTGTTGGTTTTCCAATCTAGAACCTAGTTTCCAAATTTGTACTTGCATTAGGTTTATAAATTTGTTTTCTATCTTAGTTGGCCTTAACATGTGTGAACATAAACTAAAATTGAAACTTTATGATTAATCTTGGAGAAAGAATAGCCATTTGATCATGTCGAATCTCTTTCTACAAGTGCATTATATACCTATCAAGTCCTTTAGTCATGAAGAATTTTATATGTTATATGAATCCCTTGAGGACTTCATCTCACTAAGCTCATCCACTAAGGCTTGCACCATTCCCACAAAACAATGAACAATTAATGCAATCACACCTTAAATTATCATTTACCCACCTACCCAACAACCTAAAATCCAAACCAAACCTGTGCTTATCATAGGATCACATCAAAACAAACCCAAACCTCATGGTCATATCTTAACATTCATAAAACAAATCACTAGTAATCATGTATCAAAACAACCAAGTTACCATATAGTTTCTCATACATATAACACAAGGAATAACAAGAAATCAAGAAAAACACAAGCCATTCCCTCATCAATACTGCTCCCACAACCTGTTTTACCTAGTGCCCCTTAGTTACCTCAACATAGTGGAAAGGAGTATGATATTCTGGAACAACTTCATAACACTCCTACTAAGATTTCCTTGTGGGACCTAATTCAAAACTCATCAACCTACCATGGCTTGATTCAAATTTCTTTACAAAAGTTGTGATCCCTCCTAGTGTGCAACCAAATGATGTAGCAACCTTAATTGAGGGTATGAATTTA
Source organism: Sequoia sempervirens (assembly GCA_007258455.2). Lineage (NCBI taxonomy): Eukaryota > Viridiplantae > Streptophyta > Pinopsida > Cupressales > Cupressaceae > Sequoia > Sequoia sempervirens. Next base: position 15,872 of record VDFB02297537.1, read on the forward strand.
GGTAATGTCGGTGAATTATTTACTAGAGTTTTCTTTTCATATTAGATTTCTCTAGGGTATAGTAGTTGTGATGATCTTATTTTTCATATGATGTGTTTATTACTTGTTATGTTATTTATTGTAAGTTTGCACACAATCTATAACACAAATAGATAGGATGTAATTGACTAAGGATGATTAATCATTGAAAATCATAATTCTTAATAGACATTATATTTTCATAGTTCATAATAATTCTTGAAATGCTTCTAGGTTTAATTGTGTAGAGATTTTTGATATCAACATTTTAGATATCACTTTATAATCCTCTTCCTAAAGATGAATCACAAACTATGATCTAAAACATTGATGCCAAAAATCTCTACATAATTAAATCAAAAAATATTTCAAGCAATCCTAAGTCTTGTTCTTCACAACTCTTATTTATTATAATTAATCTTTACATAAGCACCCTCTTATTTGCACAATAGTTTGTGGATTGCTCAACCTTTCATATATATAATATGTTAAGATATGAATGAAAGATACAAGTTTAAATTTTCATGTATAAAATTTTAAGATGTAATAAATCAACCATAATTGTTATGTCTATATATAGATTTATAAAACTTTAATATTATTCAAATAATGTGGACAATAAAATTATGAAAATAAATCATGTTAAAATTACTACTAAATTTAACAAGGCCGCATTGTTGTGAAGTTCCTGCCAAATACCGACGAACAGTTTTGTTCTTTGAAGTGAAGAAAAATTGAGAGTAGTTGTGGCTTTATTTTAGTTTTTAACAATGAAGAGGATAGATGACTTAAATGTTGTTTTTAAATATGAAAACCCTTTGATCACCTATCTATAACTTCTTTTTTTCCTTCTTCTTCTTCTTCTTCTTCTTCTTTTTTTGTATAAACAATTATTTTCCTTTGTATGGGCAGACCTATTAATAGCAAAGTTTTTGTTTCTTGAACAAAAATTTCTATTCCTTCTAGGTTAGGATTTAATCAGGCTAAAAATTTGAGTTCAATTATGGTTAAGGCCAAGCTTCAATTAAGGTTATGATTTAATTATGACTCAGAGTTAAGGTTAGAGTTCAATTAGGGTTATGGTTCAATAAATGGTCAATTAGAATTAGGGTTAGGGTTAGGAATTCATTAGAGATAGGGTTACAATTACATTAGGGTTAGGGTTCAATTTGGGTTATGGTTTAATAAGGGTTGGTGTTTAATTAAGATAAAAATTTGGGTTCAATTATGATTACTATTCACTTGGGTTAGGGTTAGGTTTAGGATTGGGGATAAAAAAAGGGTTAGGGTAAGGGTAAGGATTAAAGTTTGGTAAGGGTAATGATTAAAGCTTAATTAGGGGTATTAGTTAATTTAAGTTCAATTAGGGTTATTATTAGGGTTACAATCAAGGTTATAATTTATTTAGGGTTCAAAGTTAGCATTATAATTTAATTAGGGTTAGGGTTCAATCAAGGTTCAATTTGGATTAGGGTTAAATTACAATGAGTGATGATTTTTAGATCCTCCTAGATCAACAGGTCATTTAATTATAATCACACGTGATCTATTACAATGAGAAATAATTTTTTCAAGGATATATTTTCTTTTTTTATTAAGGGTAAATGCTTTTGACCGAAGCTATGAATTGGGTACAAGAAACTACCAATCCCACCAGCACATTGGCCCAATGAAGGCACAAAGCCTATGAGCACTTTGGCTTAGCAAGGGTTTGAACCCTGGTGGCCGTCACTACAACCAAGCGACATGACTACCGAACCACACTCTTATTAGCTTCAAGGATATATTTTCATAAGTTACATATCAAATAAATAAGTTGGACATTTGGTAGTAATCGAAGCCCAAGAGATTATTCATTTCATGCATTTAAAAAGGGTTAGAATTTGAGGCCAAACCCACAATTATCTTCTAGGACTTGACATATAATTACATGAAATATTGAGATCGAATGATGTTACAAAGGAATCTATATTTATAGCTCAGTATCTTGAGTATATTTTGTTTTTTTCTTTAGATCTTGAAGGAGTATGTTGTGGACAACTATCCATATCCATGCTATTCCTATTACACTGGAAATTTTAAAGTGAAAACATTTGTTTGATTTAATGTGCATTATGTAAATATAGTCTCTCACATCTTAGTTACTCATTAATACAACCATTTTTGTATTCTAAACAATTATTATTTCTTAAATGTGAAATTTAAAATTTACATAAGATGATAAATTTTAAAAATGCTATTAATTTTATTTTACAATAAGATGAAAAAAAGAGTTTACAAAATAGATAAAACATGGAACTATGAAACCTAAATTTCAAAAATCTTGAATATTTGATAATTCTAGGTATCCCACTCTTAATTTTGGAAATCTCTTGAACATTTGATGATTAAAATTTTCTAACCCCAAATATAAATAAAACAAAGTTGGAAGACACTAAATTCACAACAATTTTCTCTACAAAAGCATGACTTGCAACACAGGTTATTCACAACACTACTTTATTTGAAAGATAAAATAAAGTGAATTTTCTTCTCAACACCAAGGGTAAATTGATTTCATTATGTTGATGATAAACATCAATCTTTATTTTAACAATATTCATTATATTTTTAAATTTCCAATATTAAAAAATATATATATTTTTAATTAGTTTAAAATATAATTACACCATCTCAAATTATTTTTATTAATAATTTTAGTGGTATTGGATAATTTCCTAAGATCTTCATAGAAATATAAGATTTGAATTTAACAATATTACTATAATATTGTCATCTTTAATATTCCAATATCTAATTGGTCCAAAGTTGATTGGAAAAAAGGGTGCATGTGATGGCGGTTTGCCCGCGGGAGCCTGTATGCAGGTCTGTGAACCTCTTGGCCACGACCTGCATGTGATGTTTCTCTCTGCATGCCCATGTCTGTGGTCTTTGGCCAGTTTGTGGAGTGTTGTGAGCTGTGGGGTGGGGCTTTCTCGAGGTTTGGGGTTTTTTTTTTTATTGTTGTTGTCTCTATCTTGGTTCTGGGATGGGGTTGGGTTTGGTTAAGGTGTTTGGGGTTGGGCTCTCTTTATGGGATCAAAGGATTTTCATGTAGGTGCTTCCTTCATGTCTTTTACTGATGTGGTTATGGGGGTTGATTTATCTCCAAATAGTAATGCTATGGATGCCAATCTTAAGCTTAATGCATCAAATGGTGCTAGTTCTTCAAACGATGGTTTGTCTCAGATTTTGAAAGTGAATGGGTGTCTTTCTAGGAGTGAAACCTGCCTAGTTTTGGTTATCCAAACAAAATCTATTGCTGAAGACATTGCTTACTAGAGAAATTATGCTCTAATCTGTAAGTTTATGGGAATCAAATTTTCTCTTCCATTTTTTGAATCTTGGGCTCGACGTACCTGGAATCGAGAAGGAGACATGGAGATTTTGCAAGCAACAAATGGGTATTTCATGGTTGTCTTCTCATGCATTGCTGACTGTTATAAGGCTTTTGAAGGAGGTCCTTACTTTTACAATCAAGTGGGACTTTTATTGAAACCTTGGCACACTGATTTTAATCCAGTTCGAAGAGCTTCCATCACAGGTTTCAGTGTGGGTTAGACTTCCTTGGCTTCTAGTTGAATATTGGAGGAATGACATTTTGCATAGTATTGCACTTTTTCTTAGTAAACCGGTGGGGCCTTCACAACAAACATTAGAACAATGGGCTCTCTCTTTGGCTTGTATCTATGTGGAGATTGATCTAAATAACCCTCTTCCTGATTCAATGGAAATTAAAGTTGGGTCTACATCATGGATTCAACAGTTGGACTATGAAAATTTTCCTTTTCGGTGCAGGATCTACCATGAATATGGGCACTTGCAATGAAAGTTTCCTAAACTCAAAGCCTCTAGCTCTTCTTTTGTTGGGGCTTCTTCAAGGATGCCTCCTCACCCCGACCCTACAAAGGAGAAAGGTAAAGCCCCTAGCTATGTCAGAAGGGGAAATGGATAAGGAGGGTTTTGCTCTAGTAAAACCTTGCAATAAGGGTAGAGGCAAGAAAAGAACCCTCAAGGATAGGCAAGAGGATGTAAGCTTTAATCATTTTGAGGCCCTAGAAGATTTGGATCAACAAGTTTTGTGCCTGAATAAGGATGTTTCTATTGATAATATCTGTGAGATGGAGTAGATGGCCTGTGATAAAGATAAGTGTGACAATCAATGTGTGGAGCTAGGTGCTTTGGTTCCTCATGGCCAGGCTTTGGATTCTACTATTCTACCTATCATCCCAGAAGGGTTAGAGGAGTCTAATCCCTCTAATGATTGTTTGGGTTCACAACCTTTGGATATAGTTCAAGATTTGGGTAAGAGTCTCTAGGTTTCTCTTCTTTGGGTCTTCATGAGAAAAACTTAAAGAAGGGGGTGTCAGAGAAGCCTTCCAAGGCTGGAAGGAAGAAAGATCAAGATAATATTAAGGCTATGGGTGAGAATTTGGTGGAGTTGGGCTCTGTTAAACCCCTTGAATCCAATTTTTCTAAACCCCATAAATGATTGTTCTCTCTTGGAATGTAAGGGGTTTGAACAACATCCCTTGACAAAAGGTTGTTCAAGATTTGATTAAGGTCCACTCTCCTGATGTTGTTTTTATCCATGAGTCTAAGCTATCTATAGAGGGTATGACCAAGATTTGTCTCAATATTTGGTGGCATGGTGAATGTCAGTGCATTGGTGCTTAAGGCATTGCTGGTGGGATTGTTTTCTTTTAGGACAAGCAAAAGATCTATCCCTTGTGATGGATTGCAAGCAGATCTTCTCTATCCATGACTGCTTCAAGCTTTGTTTCTGGAGAGATACTATTGTTTTCTAATGTTTATGCTCCTTCCGATTTGCTAGGAAAGGATCATTTGTGGGACCACTTAAGTTATGTGCGATCTTTAGCTCTATTGCTTCCTTGGGTTGTTGCTGGGGATTTCAATTCTATTCTTAGTCTTGAGGAGAAGAGAGTTGGTTTGGATCGTTTGGAGCCTTCTTCATGTTTGTTTAACTTCAATTTATCCCAGCTGAATTTGATAGATATGAAGCCTCTCAATGGTTTGTTTACTTGGAGCAATAGGAGATGTGGGGTGGACTCTATCTATAAAAGGATAGATAGGTTTTTGGTTTCAAGCTTCTAGTTAAGTAACCAATGGATTTCCAGTTCTAAAATCCTAGACTAGCGGGGCTTGGATCATTGGCCCATAAAATTTTCTGTGCAGGGCCGTGAAAATGTCAAGAACCCCTCCTTCAAATTTCAGTTAATGTGGTTGCGAGACCCTTCTTTGTTGGACCTAGTCAAGGTTTGGTGGGCTAATGGTTGACCTTTGCATGGGACAACCGTGTACACTTTTGTTAAAAGGATTCATTTCATGAAATTTCAACTTAAAAAGTGGAACAAAGAATGATTTGGGAATGTCTTTAAGGAAAAATCAACAACTCAAAATCAGTTGGATTTCATTTCTAGGTAGAATAGAGACTATGGTATCACTTAGGAGTCCCTTAAGGCTGAAGTGGAAGCTTTGGAGAGGCTTTCTGAATGGGAATTAAGGGAGGAGTTGTTTTGGAAGCAAAAATCAAGAATTAACTGGTTGTAGGAGGGAGACATGAATACTGCTTTCTTTTTCTACTCTGTCAAGGCTAGAGGACATGGGAATCTTATTTCCTCTATTTTATCTTCTCAGGGTGCACAACTTTCTTCTTTTCACGATATATCCTAGGAGGCTATTTGTTATTTCTCTGCCCTATTCTCTAAAGATGTTCCAGAGGATTTGGATAAAGTGAATAAGGTCTTGGCTTGTATTCCTTCTGTGGTCTCCTATGAAGTCAACACCGAACTTTCTCGGCCTATCTCTCTTGATGAGTTGGAGGAGGTTGTTTTCAGCATGAAAAAAGGAAAGGCTCCAGGCCCAGATGGATTTCCGTTGAGTTTTATCAAGAGTTTTGGGAGATTATCAAATGGGATCTTTTGGAGGTGGTGCAAGAATCTCAACACAGTAAACAAATGTTGAAAGCTCTCAACTCAAATTTCTTGGCTCTTATTCCCAAACGCGAGGGTGCTAACTCTTTTGATTTGTTTAGGCCAATTGCTTTGTGTAATATTGTTTATAAGATCATTGTAAAGCTAATTGCTGAGTGATTAAAGCCCTAGTTAGTTAATCTCATCTCAGAGGAGTAGGGGGGTTTTGTGATTGGTAGATATATTCAGGATGGGGTGGTGATCATTGCGGAGGCTATCCACTCCATGGAGGTCTTGAAAGAGAAGGCTATGTTTGTCAAACTAGATATGGCTAAGGAATACGACTGGGTTAGCTGGTCCTTCCTTCGCAAGATTTTGGGTGCTTTTGGGTTTGCTAAAGATTGGATTAATTGGGTGATGAGTTGTGTCATGTTGGTGTCGTATTCTATTTTGATTAATGGTGTACCCTCTTCCTTGTTTGGTGCTTCTAGGGGCCTAAGGCAAGGTGATCCCTTGTCTCCATATCTCTTTATTATCATGGACGAGGGCTTGGGTAGATTCCTTAAAGACTTTCAAAGTAGGGGGCTGATTCAGGGTTGGTCTTGGGAGGTGGTTTGGCTCCACATACACATTTGAAATTTTTGGATGATAATGCCCTTATGGGGATGACAAGAATTAAGGAAGCTAGTAACTTCAGGCAAGCGTTGGATGTCTATCTTGTTGCTTCAGGTCAGAAGATTAATGAAGGGCAGTCTTCTATCTTTTTCTTCAATACTCCTTTGCTTATTCAGACTCATATTGCACACATTCTCATATTTTAGATGGGTAATCTTCCTTTGTGTATTTGGGAGTTCCCCTCTTCATGTCTCCTCTACCAAGAAGGACTTGGCAGCTCATTCTGGACAAATTTAGGGGTTATGTCAATCACTGGACCTATCGATGGTTGTTTTTTGTTGGGAGGATTATGCTCCTTAAGGCTGTGGTCTAGGTGCTTCCTCTTTACAAGTGTATGGTTCAAGATTCTCTTGCGAGCTTTATTAGAGATCTAGATGTGCTCTCTAGACAGTTTCTTTGGGCTAGGAGATTGGATTCTAAGAAGTGGAGTTTGGTTAAGTGGGATTCTATTTGTAGGCCTATCCAATATGGTGGTTTGGGTCTGCATCAGGCTTTAGCAGCCAAGCTTTACTGGCGTTGGTGTACTAGTCAAGATCAAAGTTGGGCTGAAATACTCAAGGTCAAGTATCTGCGAGGTGCTACAGAGATGGACATTCCTCGCTACCCTCTGGAGGGTAAGGAGTCTATGATCTGGGATACTCTTAAAAAATGTGCTAGTTTGATCAAGCAAGGCCTCTTTTGGATTTTTCATAAGGGGGTTGATGCCCTTTTTTGGCTTGATTCCTGGGATGGCTACCCTACTTTATTCACTTCTCATCCTCATCTATGAAATTTGGGTTCTATTTTTCTAGAGGCTAGATGGACGAAGGTTAGTGATTTTAAAGCTGGTGAGCGGTTGGGACAAGGGGAGATCTTCAAATGGAAATATGTTAGCTCTGGGCTCTTGGGGGTTCAGATGAGGACCGTGCTGAGCTGGGGAAGATTTTAGCTAAGAGACCTTGTAGTTCTCTACAACAAAGGGATGTTTTGACTTGGGTCCCATATCCTAAAGGGGTCTATTCGGTGGCAACAGGGTATTGTGAGTTAGACAAAAGGAAGTATGGGGGGACGAAATCCCTTGGTGGAAGTATGCTTGGAATAAGTTTGTGTGGCCCAAATGTAACTTTTTCCTTTGGCTAGTGGATTGAGATAGATGCCTTACTTGGGACAATCTCTTGAAGAGGGGTTTTAAGGGGCCATCCATTTGTTTTCTATGTGGTAGTAATGAGGAGTCTTCATCACATCTTTTCTTCCAATGTTCTTTCTCTAGGGCTATTTGGCATTTATGGTGGGCAGTTTGGAGGAACACCTGTGTGCATGCTTTATCCTTGTCCAAGTTTTGGAGATCTTTGGGGAGACCCCCTGCTACTTCTTTCCCTCTCCAGATGGTGTGGGTTTTGGGGCCCTTGTGCATTCTTTGGCAGGTTTGGCTAGAACAAAATCGTAGGATCTTCCAAGATAAAAGGATGGTGGTTGCATAGGTTTGGCAACGTATTCTCAGTATTCTTAAGGAGACTATTTTTGCTAAGTGTGAGGTCGAGGCCCCCCTGAATGCTGAGGAGGCTAAGGTGTTTCAAAATCCGGGTTTAAGTGGTCTCACTTTGAAGAAGGCTTGTTCAATTGGAAGAAGATGCCCCAAAAGGAAAATTCAGCGTGAAGGTAGATGGTCTCCGACTCCTGTTGGGACTTTGAAAATTAATACTGATGGCTCTTCTTGAGGTAATCCAGTTTATGCTGTGTGGGGGGGTTAGGGAGGGATAGTTTTGGGGCTTCCCTCTTCTTCTTCTCTAGGTATCATGGTATCCAGACTAATAACTTCATGGAGGCCCACTGGCTATTCTTGTAGCACTTGAAAAAGCTTGTGCCCTTGGCTGGCGCAAGATCATTTGTGAATCTGATTCACAAATTGTGATAAATTTGTTAAATAGGCAGAGCATTAATGACGTGAACTGGCAATTATCTTCTATTGTGTGACAAATTCACCAGTTGTGTAGTACGATTGAGATGGTGTCTTTTGTTAATATTCCTAGGGAATGGAACAATGTTGTTGATTGCCTGTCTAAGTGGGCTTATGAGTTCAAAGAAGATTGAAAGGTGGATGAGTGGGAGCAACTTCCTTGTGAATGTGCTCATAAGTTGCAAAGTTTGATTCAGGATGATATGGGTGGTCTGTGATTGGGTTATTGTTTTCTTGGGGGTTTGGTATGCTGTTTGCTGGCTTTTTAGAGGCCGATTGTGCCTTGGAGTCTCTTGCTATTGTTTCTTACTAGCTGTATTTTGTTATTTTCTTTGATTGAATAAATTTTTACCCTTTTAAATTTTTTTTTTCCAATATCTAACTTAAATCTTTATTCCACTTTTTAAATCTACAAGACCAATACCTCATAAAATATAAGCTCAAAATTTTTATTAATACTTTGCTTATATATAGTGTATATATATGTAGATGCATATTCTTTTCTTATATATATCTTAATTTTTAATTATTTTATTGAATTAAGAAAATTTATTGAACTCAAGATGTCTATTTAAATTTTATTTTATTTTATTTGCATAAGTTATATTTATTTCATTTTAGATACTTAATATTAATTTTAAAATTATTTTATGTATATAATAGTTATTATTTTATTTACTTAATAATTATGTTACTTTATTTTTTTTACTTAAGTTATTTTATAATTTTGATTTGAAAAATATATGTTTTTTAATGATTTTTGTTAATACATTTAAATCATTACATTCTATACTTTACTACTATTATAATTAACATGTTTTAATTTTTAATTTATCTATTTATTTTTTATCCATTTTTAATATCAAATTAATTTAATTAAAAATATTAAAAATATAAGGAATGATTTGTATTGATTTTACATTTGTATTTTATAATAAATTCATTCATTTTCATATAGATAAAATAGATATGAAATTAGATATTTTATATAATGCCATTTTTATAGTTCAATATACTGAAATTGAAAGTATTTGAAATTTTTAAAATTAAAAAATACTCAAATATTATTTGAATATATATATATATATATATATATATATATATATATAGATAAGTTGAAAAAAATAATATTCAATTTCAACTTAATTTATATTACATTTAAAAAAAAAAATCTATTTAAAAAAATTTAAAAACTAATTTTATAATGTAAATTATAAGTATCAGTTTTTATTATATATATATATTCGTATATTAAAAAATATTCTAATTACTCAAAATTATATTGTCAACCTCTTTTATAATATTGATAATTTTAATATATTTCATATTTTTTCTTGAACTTTAGGTTAATTTTTTATTGATGTATTATTGATAGTAAAAAAAAAGTTTACATGTTTTTTTTTTCTTCATAAAAGAAAGTTTATGTAAGGTCCGTCCCTTTATATCATAGTCACAAACCTTTTTATTCTAAACTTATGCTACTCTATTGTGTAGATTAAGAGTTCATCATTTAGATGATACAAAATCCAGTTGTGTTTGATTGCCACTATACTTTTATTCATTTGACTCTAAGGGTAGATTAGTTAAATTCTTATGTGAATGCTTCTATTAAGATATATGACTAAATCTGTATTTATTGATACTATAATTTTTCATGCTATATTGTGTTGCTAAGGTCCACTTGTAGTAACATTTCTTTCTTATCATTTGACTCATGTTGATTTTGAATGTCTCCTATAATATTTACTTGAGGTTCCTCATAGCAAGTAAATAAGGATGAAGAGTCTTAGAGTCTTTACTGTTATTGAGGTTGTAACATATCATTGAATTATGATCTACACTTAAATTAGAACATCATACCTTGTAATTGGGAGATGTTAATAGAGAGTTAATATGATAGGGATGACTAAGCCTAGCTTTAATTAGATTAATCTATTGGCAATATGATTATCATTCATGTCAGAAGGGCATCTTATGGATGTCAAAGGCGAGATCGTTGGCAACGAGTTTGTTTGATGTCAAAAAGGGCATCATAAGGAGGTCAAAATGGAACATGGTTGAAGTTATAGAGAAAGCTTTGAAGAATTGCAAAAGTTTGAGCATCGAGCCTCAGGCTTACCTTTTATCAACACTGGCTAAAAGAAGAAAAGAGAGCCATTTTGCAGCTAATTCCAATTGGACTTCAAACTTCGAGCTTGAGGCTTACTCTTTGTTGCAAGAGATTGAACTTCAATATTTTTCCATACCTCATGTACTGAATGCCTCAAAGAAATGAAGAAGGAATGACTTAAGTCCAAAATGGCACGGGGCATTGGGGTTAAGGCTTATGTCTTAACTATTGGGCGTCAGAGATCAACCCTAAGGCTTATGCCTCAACATAATGTTAAGTATGAGGCAAGTAGGAGTTAAGTCTAAAAGAGCATTGGACATCGAACTTTGGCATTAAGACTTATGCCTTAACATAAAGCCAAGGATGCAAAAAACATGAAGTTTGACTATTGATACCCAAAAAGGTTTCGAGGATTGAAGATCGGTATTAAGGCTTAGGCCTTACCGTGAATGTTAAGAAAGGGGGTATGATGGAACCTCGAACCTTGACACTGAAATAGTTTCAGTGTTCATGGGTTGGTGTTAAGGCTTATGCCATAACATGAAACAAAGGAAGGGGTAAGATGAAACCTCAAACCCAAACACTTGAAATAATTTCGGTGTTCACAGGTTGACTTGAGGCTTATGCCTTAAACATCTTGTCAAGTGTATATTAAGAAGAAAGCCTGAAGGCCAACATCCTAAAGGGTAAAGATTGTGAAGGAAATGTCAGACATTGCAGTTCGGTAGGAAGGCTTACGCCTTACCAAAGGGATGGTAAGTGGTAAGCATTAAGAGAAAAATCCAACACTCGAAATTCCTTTGGTGTTTGTAGGTTTGTCCTTAAGGCTTATTCCTTAGCAGTTTGTTAAGTATGCGGTAAGAAGAATTCCCGAAGGCCGACACCCAAAAAAGTTTAAGTTTGATTTGGAAAGGATTGTTTTAGACATGACAAGTTGGTTGGTTGGCTTACATATTAACACAAAGGTAGGTATGAGATAAGGGGAAGATAGAACCCCAACATTTGATAAACTCACACAAGTTTCAAAGTTCACGTTTCAATGTTTCAAAGGTTAGTGTGTTGGTTTGCGATGGTTTAAAGGAAAGCAAATGGTAAAGGGTAAGGCAAATGGCCGAACCTTGATAGGCATAAAGAGGGCCATACATTGTGGTTCAGTCTTGTTTCTTGAGTCCTTCAAAGCATGTCAATCATGAGGTATAAGGTAAAGGGTAAGGTCGATGGTCAAACTTCGATAGGTGTAAAAGAGCTTTGGACATATGTGTTCGGACTTGCTTGTTAATCTATTCTAAGCACTTCAAGTAGGAGGTAAGCTCGTGATTAGTGATCCTTGACCTCGACAAGCATGAAGGAAGGAGTAATTCTTCCATTCTATAGAATGCTTGCATTGACTTGGGTTGACCAATGTGGGTATGCGGGTGAGCAACACATGACAAGCATTGATTGCACAATTGATTCACATAATTGTTGTGAATCATTTTGATAAGGTGAAATCAACATGGTAAGATTGATGACATAGTTTTAGGTGAAGATATATAGCCAACATTTAAATCCTGTCTAATAAGATGGTGACAATTTAAATGTCAAGATAGTTGAGTGATAACTGTCTAATCTTGGTGTGGTGTTAGAAGATCAATGGGTAGCGTTCAAAGATTGGGTTTTGACATTTGCAGGGTGAAAAAACAATGGAACTCTAAGTTAGGTGAATGAATTGGCATGAAAAATGATCTGATAGATCCAGTGACTTTCTAGTAGAGGTTTGAATGAGGTCAGTGGTGTTGGGCTCAAGGGGGAGTTGGCTTGTCAATGAAGAAAAGAGGGAAAAGGGGAAGAAATGGAGAGAGGGGGAGGAGAATGGAAGAAGATGGCACATAAAGAGGAGAGGAGTTGGGTTTGGATGATAAATTATGTAGGAAGATTATAGAAGGGGAGGTCGATAAGAGAAGAGGCCCAAAAAGGGAGGATGAGAAGATAAGTGGAGTCGAAGGGAAAACCATGTCTAGGTTGGATAAAACCCCTCCAAGAAACATGGTCTCATGGAGTGTAGAGGAAAGGGTATTAAGAGACCAAACATAGGGGTTGAGGGCTGCAGTAGAAAGCCACAATCCCAAACTTCAGTTGCTAGGTTAAGTGATGGCTTGCGACTATATTTTATAGCAGTCTTTACTCATTAGTGTTTTTCCTTCCTTTTTATACTTCAAGAACACATTTGAAGGATATAGAGCCAAGTATTTAATTGATAATAATTTTATTATTAAAGTCATGATTGCTGGTAAAAGACAAAATGCTCTCTTGTTTTCCCTGCAAACTTATAGCATATTGATTCAAATATTTTCCTGAGTGGAAAATATGGAAGCATAGACAAGGCACATGAATTGTTTGACAAAATGCCTCAATGCAACATGGTATTCCATTTTACCAAAAGAGTTACTATTGTCAAAAAATTATAAATATTATTATTGAAAAAGAGTTGATGATTCCACTATTTATAAGCTCAAGATTTAATCCATAAACACATGAGATCCAAGTAAGTCAAATAATCATTCTTAAACCTAGAACTATAAATATATTTTTATATCTATTTTTGTATGTGGGAATGGATGTATATGGTTGGGTGTATACATAAGTGGATGCAACAAATGTAATTTGTATACATACAAAACCAACCTTTATTTAGTCATTATTAACAAGGGATAAATAATGAGTGATTTATGTTTCTAGAGGGATACATATCTTATTAGATAGTCCAGGTGTAGTGTGTGTGCATAAGTAAATATGTATTTGAGTGGTTTTTAAGCCCTCATTATGGTGTAGGAAACAAACGAGTTAGATTCCACAAGTAGGATGACTAGAATAATAATTTGGAAATAAAGATGTAAAATGGATTAAAGTTTCCTATCTTCATTTGCCATGATATATGTTTTATCTATAAGTGATCATTTATCCATATTAGAAATTTTAAGGGTCCAACATCGAATTGAATAACTTGCTAGGGTAGGGATCACCATTTTATTAAACTAGCTTTTGCTTATAATAATTATATAACATTTGTTAAGTAGCAATATTAATTGAAAGGATACTCTACTGCCTAACATCTCTAGGCAATACTATCAAGGTTGGCATTGGCAAGAATTTAGCACCCTCAATTGGATTGTGACATATTAATTTCCTACATAAAATCATGTTACCATTTGATATTATTGTGAATTTATATGTCATTCCCCTTCCACTTTGTGGACATTAATAGTGTGATGACATTGTTCTAAATTATTGTAATTATACCATGAGGATCACTTGACAAATAGGTGACTAAATTTTACCTTATGCTTCAAAGTAGAGTTCTCTAGTAGGAGGTAAAGCTAAATAGGATTATTTCCTTAATGATAAAAGACATATACTCCCCTTGGAGTTTCACTTCTTAAGATAAGGGTTATTCTTCTTGTTATATTGCAAGATGCCCGTTGAATATCTTCCAGCCACATATTGATCAATAGATGTACGATAAAGGAAATATAAGATATTATTTCCAAGATCCTTATAGTACATTCTTATGTTGTTCACAATTATCATCACCCAAAACTAATTATGGGTGATCCAACAATACTGGTTTACAATTTTTGGCCAAATTAGACACTAGACTGATTTTTTCTAACTAAATCTTCACTTTCAAGCACCTATAGTAGCTAAACCGTGAGGAATTTGAAGATGATGCAAACTAGTGATTTGTGACATTTTGTCTGTAGATTCTAAATATATTTTTTTCAAAATTTTTGGAATCAGATTGCACTTCTTTTTCTATCTCCTTTGAAAACTAGTTTTTTTCAGTAAACACCATTTTTAAGGAGTGATGCACACTATATACAGCATAATTTTTTTTCATGACAGGATGAAATTCTAATTTTTTCAAATTTAGATTTGTAACTATGATATCTAGCACTTTCATTTCGTTTCATAGTGTTTTATTGAATAATTTTTTCCTTAATTAAGTTTCAAAGTCAAACCAATTACAATTCAGACATAGGTGGACCGTATACAACATAAATTTTTTTGTATGTATCGAAATTCATTTTTTTTTGTTTGATCAAGGACTTCAATATCTAGTGCACTGGTATTTTTCAAAATTTTCTCTTAATAATCTGCTATTTTTCCATGTACAGAACATAGAGCTTGATTTTCAGTAAAAAAACCTATGTTTAATCGAAACATATTAAAATTATATTCGTTGGATAGCTTGTTCCAAGGACTACCATCATCCAGTTGGGTCTGTGAAGTCTCCTTGATTTTCATCCTCAACTCGAACTTTGAAGGGAAAAATTATGGAGAAATTTGGTGTCAGAGGGGGAGAAAGGGGGAAAAGGGGAGTTCAAATGAATCTAAGTTTGAGTGAACCCCCCTTGGAGGTTTGCTTAGAACCAGGGTTCGAGCGAACCCCCCTTTTCACTAAGTTTCCCTTTGTTTTTTATTTCAGGAAATGTGGAATATGGTGCGACCCAACATTAAATAGGTTCGCTCGAAGGGGGGTTCAAGCGAACCCCCTTTGGGTTTGCTCGAACCAAAAGTTCATTCGAACCCCCCAAAAACCAAAATTTTCTCCATGGGGGTGGTTTTTGCAATTTTCATTCCTCACTGGAATTGTAAACCAGTTTTGTGGGTTTACCCTTAGATTATATTATTCTTATAAACAAGATATTCATTCAGAAGCATTATCTAATTTTCTCATAGATACAATCCTCATTAAATGTTCATTTTCATTATGTTGAGTATTAAGCTTTATTTATTCCAAATGTAATATGCATGACTAAGTTTCATCAAATTATTAGGGATCAATTCTATACCCCTTATGTTGTTAAGATACCCTTAATGAGTTTTCTGATCCCCGACTTCACCTAAGTGGGTGGTAGCCAATGTGAAACTCTTTGGGGAAAATGACCCTAGAAAGGGTTGTGTATCCACTCATATAGTTTATAAATAAAAAAATAGAGGCATATGATGAATTGGAGTAGAGAAATGAGTTTAGCGTATGTCAGTGTTATTGGGTTATGAGTGTGACTAAGGTAGAGTCATCTTTGAATCTAAGGGTTATACCCCTTATGTTAGTCAACCAAGTGTATGATGGTTGAATTGTCTAGAAAGATTCAATATGTGAATTGTCTTATTAACCATTCACCCCAGAATCTTATTAATGTTATATGGTGACCTTTGTATTGTCTGGATTGAAACCTCAACTACAATTATAAACATTTGTTTAAGATATGATATGGTCACCTTCATCCTAGATCATATTTATCTATTTTGTCAAGTGGCCCTTGAGTAGTGTTACAATCTGGATTGTTAACCATTATTCTTTGTAACTTAAAAAGAGAAGCCTTGTAGATTAATCGTTGTTGATCATTTTATGTATTTTCTATACTATTGTGAGTTGTGATTTAAGCCTTGGTGAAATGTGTGATTGTTGCTCAATCAAATATGAGTTAGTTGAATTCAAATTGTCAAACTATGGAGCCTCTGTACAATACGTAGGAAAATTCGTCAATGATGAGCCCCTAAGGAATAGGTCTAGCCTCTAGGTCTTTTTTTATTATTACTACTTTGAGATTACTATTGATATATATTTTATTGTTAACATGCAATTTGAATTATGTTTCGAAGTATTAATTAGTTGGTAGAACTAATTAGGTCTATCTCAGTGATGTGGATTCCATGTCTCCACTAGAACCCAACCATGATTGTCACAACAATTATTTACCTGACCAAGTTCTTATAAGTGATTGGTCAAATGTTGTTATGCTTTCATGAAGTGCATGTATAGGAAGTAGTCTTTTGTGAATTATGCTAGTGTTTGTGGTCGAAATTTGAAAATTTGTTTTGTTCTTAACTGTAATTTGGTAGAAAATTTTGGGCATTATAGTTTACATGTTTAAGATATATCTTTTTTAGGCTTTAATTTTATAATTATTTACATGGTTTTCAAACTAGTTGATTATACAACTTATTTGAGTTACCACTTTAAGTTTATATATTTATAGAATACATGCCTCAAAACTTTACCCAATTTGTGTAATAAACCAATTTTATTTAATTTTTAATTTAAAATGTTATAAAATATAAACAATCCATTGAGAAATATGACTTACTTATATTCAAGAAAGAAATTGTCCCCAATAATAGGAGAAAAATCCGTCAAATTGGAAGCTAGATGTCACTCAATTTAGTCTTATTGTAGGTTTTTCTACCTTTGTTTTTGGAGAAAAATAATTTGTCCAATGACTATAGAAAAAATGCTTATATCCTATTATGTTTAAAAATGATCAATTTGAATAATTAAAATATTTGAAACTTTAAAAAAAAAAAAATTGAACAATATTTAAACAAAACAATTTAATCACCTGCCTCCTCCTATATATTTCCATAAACTAAAAATCAAAGTTGCATTAAAATCTATAATAAAGCCCAATCTAACGTGGAATTTAATATCAAACCTCATGGTAGACCAAATTTCAAAGCACCCTCTAGATACTACAATTGTAGGGCGGCTACTCAACATTTGAAAGATCAAAACTAGGCCGAGAGGTACTGTTACAAGTGTGTCAAATCTGGAACACAATCACAAAAAAAATTAAACGAGCTGTTTGAGATTGTGGACCATCTACCTATCATTCCACTCGGTTCACCATTGTTTTATAGCTGTAATCAATTAGACAACTTAGTTGCTGCTTCTCATTGCCTGATTTCTTTATCAGAAAAAATAAACTAGTTGGCTGACGTAGCTCTAAATGACCACAGAAAACTCTCTAATGGCTGATTTTCTTAGCAGAAAGAAAAAACTTGGTTGGCTGAGGTAGCTCTAAATAAGCACAGTAAACCCTCAATCTAAGATGCATAATTACTGGGTCCTCTTCCATTTGGAAGAGTAGAAGAGAAAACAAAAGATAATAGAGTTTAAGTTACATAATTGTGCAGGCATTGGGATTTTCATCACTGAAAAGTGTTGTGTATTTCTCAGAAGAGCGGTTAGGAGTAAGAAGTGCATATTCCACGCTTCGAACATAACCGGGGGGAGCTTTCTTGTCGTAGGCCTGTGGAGCATAAGGATAGTACACTTGATTATAAGGTACATAAGGCCACAGCTCTGCCCTTTTTCCTGTTCCATCTGAAACTCTTTTCAATACCTTTTTGGGTTCAACATACCCCGTCACAGTCAATTTGTTCTGACTTCTGTTTACTTCTACCGATTTAACACCTACCAAAACAGATAAAAAATCAGCTACCATCTAACATCATAGGTACATCAAACTCAAACCATTCTTAATTCAATCTCTGAATCTTTCTGTATCTTTAAGATGTATCCCAAAGAATGATCTTAAACATTCAGTGCTAAAAGATCGATTGCTTTGTCAAGACTTCTTGTGATCAACGCATTGGCTATTTACATGCTCACTCTACCACAGAGACCAGAAAATGTAATACACTGCAAACAAAACAATTTCAAAGCAAATATATGTATCTTACCTTTCATTGAAGAGACGGAATTCTTCACCTTTCTTTCACAGCCTTCACAGTCCATTCGAACTTTCACCTCCACAGTCTGCATTGTCAGTAAAAACCATTCAATGACTATCATTTAAAAACATGAAATTTCCACACTTTATGATATCATATCAGTAAAAAAATTTGGATTTCGATTGCATAGTATTTTTTTATCATCTACATTTTGGATCATATTCCATAATCCATCATCAGGATGAATTAGAGGTAGAAAAGAGAATCATCATTCTCTTCTCTAGCTCTAACACATCTTCTAGATTTTGACTACATAGTAATTTTTTATCATCTACGCTTTGAATCATACTCCATGATTCATCATCAGGATGAATAAGAGTTATAGAAGAAAATGGAGAATCATATACCATGATCCATCATCAGGATGAGTTCTAACTCGTCTCGATAAAGAATCATGGAATATAATCCGAAACAAAATGTACTATACAGTCAAAAACTAGATGTTTTAAAAATAATGACTATCATTTTCAGATTAAATGGTGCTTATGTTTGTGAGTGAGAGATAAGGTACCAGAAAATCTTTGTGCTTTCGGCGTTTGGAGGTGACTCCAAGCAGTAATAAAATACAATCTGTGGCAGCTCCCATGTCCACCCACAACCAGAAGATTCCTTAAATTGTGCAGGTCTTCAAGTTACCGATCTTTTCAAACAAAAATGGCAAAATGAAACAACTTATAAATAGCTGATGAACTCAGAAGTAAACGTACACAATACGAAAGCATTTAGAGAGATGAAAACGTAGGTGGATGTCATATTTAAATTCTGTATAATAACTATTATTTATAGCGCTATGAAGCGTGAATAAATAGACTACACTGGTTCGTCAAGGAAAGGACGACTGTCAGGTGCATCACATCATCATCAAATGAATTGGGTTGTAAAACACAATGAAATATCTGTCTCTGGTCCACTCTTCACAGTAAACAATTATTATCAGAAGATTATCTGGTTGGCTCGCAGTAAATAGCCTTTACAGCTGATAAAACCTATCTAAGTGCGTAGTTTGTTTCGTGTTATGAAAGAAAACCAGTTGGAGTGGTGTAAGCAAATAAATTAAAGGGCAGGGTGATCATTTTGTCACGTCCATGTAGTAGAAACCTATGAAATAGGTCGAGTGCGTGGCTTATACGGTTCAACTTTCTATGTAAAATGCACGAATGAAATGAATGCGGGTTTCAAAACAAGGAGCTTCAAAATGAAATGTGTATTTGAATCTCAACCATAGAAATGAAGAACCAGGTTTTAGTCTTGCTAGAAAAAAGACGTGCACGACAGGGTGGACAGTCATTTGGTGATGGGTATTGTCTTATATAGAAGACAAGAGAAGCAGCTCAACAAACACAATGCTCCTCCTTCAAGTTACAAGGGACACTTAAAAGAAGATAAAAGTACAATAATTAGCTAAAGCTGAATAAACAATTATTGTCTTGTTGATATTGCAAGGTTTTCTAATATTTTCTAATGGGAGGAAAGTTTTTTTTTTTACTTTCATCTAATAAGCTTAGCTATAAGAGAAGGCTTTTCAATCACACAAATTCACAGTTTTAACTTTTGGGTCAATCATTGGATTTTTTTTAACTTCCAAAATTATAAACTTATATAATTGTTATATATCAAGTGGTTTATTTTAGTATAAATATTGTTTAAAAAATTACATTAAAAGGGAAATGATACATCAAAGTAATGGTTAAACACAAATAAATAATTAGTCTTAGTTTAATGAATTGATACATAATATTATTAAAATAAATGTAGAGAAATAAAATAATGTTATTTAATTATAAATTTGTTCTAGATTGATTATGGTAGATGTTATCAATTGATTCATCAATGTTTTAAAAAAATTGAATTTGCCAAACAATCACTTTGGGACTAATAAATTTGATGTTTGTTGTTTTGGTTCATTGTCATGCTAGTGAAAGTGATCTTTGCATCCACATATGTAAACCTTTTGTATAAATTTTACTTTGCATGCAAAAGTGAAACCTACAAATGGATCTAAACTACATTGAAGTTGTTATTAGAGATTTTCTCACCTTGATGTTTGAAACTCGCATCTTAAATGGATGGTGTTGATAGAATTGTCTTCCTTTGGTCAAACCCATGTTACCAATTTATTTGTTTGATACAATGATTGAGAATGTTAGGCAATCATGCAATATGTGTAGTATGTCAATGTAATGCTAATTTCATAAAATAGTGCTTTGATGTATATATATACTTTCAAGATTCTTCCTAGGTTTTGAAGATGTATTCAAATGAATTAGGGTTTTCCCTTTTATATAAAACTCTAGCGTCCAATTTGTAAAATTTCATGCTTTAGTTAGCTTATATGAAATACATGGAAAGGGGGAAAAGGGCTCAAAATTTAAATTTAAATTTGAATGTTGGGTGTTAGATCCATGCACATGAAAATGAATAAGGTTCATCCGCATGCAACAAAAATGACTTAGGAAAATCAATGAGTAAGAGAGGATATCAAATCTACATCCTTGTGATGTTTGAATATAAAATCAAGTTATGTAGAATCATGTTATTTGCCAACTTCCATAAAAATATGTCATTTTGTAAACTATTCATTGCACTTGGGATAAATGAGTCAAAGTGAGTCCGGAAAAAAAAAGGGGGTGATCCCACAATAGTGGTTTACAATTTTTTGCCAAACTGGACACTAATTTTTTTTTTTAACTAAATCTTCACATTCGAGCACCTATAGCGGTTAAACCGTGAGGAATTTGAAGATGATGCAAACTAGAGTCTTGTCACATTTTGTCTGTAGATTCTAAAATATTTTTTTCAAAATTTTTGGAATCAGATTGCATTTCTTTTTCCATCTCCCACAAAATGGTTTTTCAAAAACAACATTTTTAAAAAGTGACACATTGTATAACGCATAATTTTTTTCCTTGAAAGATAAAATTCTAATTTTTTCGAATTTAGATTTGTAACTTTGATATCTAGTGCTTCCACTTGGTTACATAGTTTTTTATTGAATATTTTTTCTTTAATCAAGTTTCAAAGTCAAATCAATTACAATTCAGACATAACGCGACTGTATAATGCATAACTTTTACTGGATGTATCAATTTTTATTTTTATTTTGTTGGATCAAGGACTCTAATATCTGGTGCACTCATATTTTTAACTTTTTTTTTTGATAATCTTCTATTGTTTTGTTTTCGGTGAAAAACCTATATTTAATAAAACTTAAAAAACAAATAAATAATATAATCAAAAGATATTAAAATTATATTCATTGGATAGCTTGTTTTGAGGGCAACCTGATACCAGTTGGGTTTCTGAGATCTCCTCCATTTTCATTCTCAAATCAAGCTTCGAAGTGCAAAATTCTGAGCAATTTTGGTGCCTGAGAGGATGTGGGTGAAAATAAGTGGGTTCGGTCGAATAAAAAAAAAAGTTTGGTCGAACAGGGGTTCAACCGAACTAGTGTTCGACCGAACCCATTTAACATACAATAAAAAAATAGATTTGAATGGGGTTCGGTCGAACATTATAAAAATGTTAGGCCGAATTCCCTCTATTAAAAATTAATATTTAATATTAATATAAATATAAATTATATTCTTTTTAAATTATGACTTGAGAGAGAGATATGGAGGGAGTGGGAGAGAAAGGGATAGTGGGGGTAGGAGGGAGATACTTGAGAGAGAGAG
>VDFB02297538.1:0-20128 GCA_007258455.2 Sequoia sempervirens
TGACGAGCCCCTGTGGATGAAAAATGTCAACAACAGCAAGGAGGTTCTAAGTTTGGAAGCCTATGCCAAGCTATTTCAACGAGCAACAGAGTCCAAGTCTTGCAGTGATAGAAAAGAGGCCACCCGAGACTCTGGTTTGGTGATCATCAATGGAAATGCTTTGGTCGATATCTTCATGGACAAACTTGCTTGTTCTATTGGAGCAAACAGGGGCTTAGTGAGGCCGTAATGAGCAAGTTCAAAATCTGTCTACTTCTGTTGGGGATTTTTCTCATGGTATTGCTGTAGAAATTTTGAATGAAAGCGCTAGGATTATACACCGATTTCCTGGACAAGGTAGTTGGGTGGAAGCGGGGATTAGGTGTATACCTTGAATAGGGATTTCCGCAGAGATGTGTTTTCCTTGATGAAGGTTATTGTTAAAGCGTGCTTTCTTCCGTTTTGGAGAAATAGCTGGGGATAGCCAATTTGGTTTTTCCGGAATCGCCCACCACACCGACTGTGACGGGCTGCAATCTTCCTATTATTGTTTTGGCAAGAAAAAGGGATAAAGTTGTGACAATGATTAGGGATTTGACAGTGGAGTTCGGGTTCAATCACCACGGTGTAGAGGGCAATGATAAAAACAAAGGAAAAACTAGGCTGAAGGATTTAATTGAATCTACAATGTGGGACCTGTATGATGTGGTTGATTTGGATCCAAAAAACCTTTCGTTTCTCATTGCAAGAGTGGGTTATAGGACGAAGCTCCTAGATTTGGAGGAGGCATACTCCAAGTTGAAGGACAATACGCTGATGGGCAGAACCGTGATGATGTTAGATGCACGTTAGAGCAAGCTTCTTCTGCTCCTTTGTTTAATGTTTTATGAGATATTGCAGCTCAAGACGATATGACGAAGAGTTATGTGTTTTCAAACTATATCGTGTGAGGCTTCTAGTGAGTGGATCGAGTTATTCGAGTAGGTTAAGAAAGAAAAGGTTGTGGTGGAACTAGATTGGAAGAAATTTGACAAAGAAAGGCCTCCAGAGGATTTGTTGTTCATGAGAGATCTACTTGTCAGTTATTTTAGTGCAACTTTTCATGTTTCAAACAAAGTTTTGGATGCGCAAGAGGACAAAATAGAGGAACTTGAATTGCAGTATGAAGAAATTCAAAGGCTTGTAGCAGAGAACAGGAGGCTTGCAACATTTGTTGTTGTTGATCTGATGAAAATGCAATTGTTGAAAATGCAGAGGAAGCAAATCCATTTGGTTTGGATTAGTTCTTGAGAGAGGAGAGGATAGGGAAGAAAGCAATGTTCAAAATTTTGCAAAAGGAGGGTGTTGCGATTGATTGGGAAGCCTGGAAGCGATTGATTCAAAGTGTCCTTGAACAAAGGTTGAAGCTCTTCAATGCAAGCTTGTTTTCAAAGCGATGATTGGATTGGAAATGTAGAGGATATCTCTAAGTAGCTATTTGGTCTTCAAGTGGGAGATTGTTGGGCGGTGAAACTCAAATGTTTTATTTTAGTCAGTAGTTTCTCTCACGATTGCCTTCTTTGTAATGACTTATTTTTGGCATGTGTTCGCTAATTTAGAAGTTGTCTGTTTTGATAGCTTTTTACTATTTTGGAGATGAGACCAAAATTATAAAGTTGTTGCTGTTTGAATTTAAAATGTAATTTGAGAATTAATAAAAGTGATAATAACTGTTGTAAGTGGACGTAGTCTTTTAAAGACGAACCACTATAAATCTTGATGTTTCTTTGTTTGTATTTGGTTTTATAATTCTAATTTAATTTTTTGTTTCCTTTTTGTCTGCAAATCTTTTCAACAAATGATAGTGTTAACCAACTCTGCACATACAAATATTGTATGTGATTAATTATTTTGTTTCCAAAATCCAACTCACAAACTGTTCATATTTGAAGGTAGACAAGGAACAATATAGAACTTACAGAATAAATAATATTGTAGTTGCAGCAAAACAATTAACGAACTCTGCATTAATTTGCATCCACAGCTGCATAATTTATAATTGATAGAGTGTCCTATTGCGCCAGGGAAACCATGAATACACGTTATTTATTTGTGATCGCACATTCAAGTCACTGGATAGGGTGGCCTGTCGACTGTCAAGAGGCCGTAGAGTGATGTCAATCGATATGCAGAGGTCTCTTGGTGGGGCATAGTGTTGGCAGGTATTATAATGACTGAAAGGCTGTGAAAAGATAGGCAATTGAATGTTTCTGACAGCTGGAGGATCTTTTCTCGTGGGGCTAGGCATAAACTATTATAGTGTACTGAATATTTCTGACAGCAGGAAGATCTTTTCTAGTGGGGCTACGCATAAACTATTATAGTGTACTGAATATCCTCCCTATTATTTAAAATTCATAAATAGGTTATTTGGCCTCATATTTATATGGCTTGTATTTGTTATTTACTATTTTGGAATAATGTTATATTAGACATTTCATATTGTAATTTTATGTTGAGAGGTATTATACAATTCTATTATGAGTATGAATCTTTGTATTAAAAAAGTTTCATAGATAAGTTGATCAATATAAAATATAATAAAGGATATAAACAGTTTTTGGATTCAATTGTATAAGATTAAATCTAAAAGCTATTTATATCTATTACTAACACTTGAATCTAAAGGAGGTTCAAGGATTAGGCCTATGTCGATAGAAAACTATATGTATGCTAATATGTTAGAGAGAGTATTTGTTTGTACATAGGTGCGTATGGATGCAATGTGCTGCAAGTTCTAGTTGCATGTGACTTGATTAAACAATTAATAATAAGTGCTAAATAATAGAATGAAATAGACTTAGATAAATCTAGATTTTATCCACTCAAACAAATCTAGATTTTTCTCTTAAAGAAATGAGGTATTATCTGATTTTGAAATATTTGCATGCAAATTTAAAACATAAAGTATTGCAAATGAAAAAGGAATTTTGCCATCAAATTGACAAAAAATATTGTAAATGAAAATTTCCCATCTAGGTGGCAAATCAATATTTATCTAGCTTTTAAATGATAAGTGAGATTTTGGACCTGATATTTTGAAGACTTATCATTAAACGTTAGCTGATTTATCATTAAACGACAACAAGTGTGAGACCTCTTTCATGCTCAAATCTCACTATATATAACCTATTGACCAAGATTTTGGACCTGATATTTTGAAGACTTATCATTAAACGTTAGCTGATTTATCATTAAACGATAACAAGTGTGAGACTTGTTTCATGCTCAAATCTCATGGCTTTTATTGCTTAGAACAATATTCCTATTTCATAGGCTATTCATCTAGTGTGTGTCCAACAACCAGGTGTCAGCTCTGGTTAAATTTGTATAAACTCTAATATAACAACTAGATGCCTGCTTGAGATTGGAATACTTTTGAATTCTCCTCTCTTTAATGTTTTCAGGAGATTCTTGGAGTTAACACTCTGCCATCTATCATTAGCATTTGGTCATCTTCTTAAAGTTCATTTTTATTTAAGGGAAATAAATTTGAAGCAGTTTCTCTTCTATAGTAGCTAGATTTAAAAGGTTTCTAAAAAAAAAATCGGAAATCAAATAAATTTGACATATTCATTTAGTTCTACAATCGTAGACTTTTTCAATAGAAGTAGCTTCTCTTTTTAACACCTGCCAAATCTAAATGATTCACACTTTACAACGAAATCAAATACTTCAACTTTTTAAAGAGAAATGATTTTAACATGGTAGGCTAGTTAAATTGTATGATGTAGCACTTTCACTTTTATTGATGAGATGGATTATATTTCTTAAGCATTTGAAATTAAAGTGAATTATTTCTTCATTAAATGTCTAATAATATATTTATATGATATTATTTTATAAATCTAAAATGTACAATTATTAATATTAATATGTATATTTTATAATGATTGTGCAAATTTTTTAATAAGTTAAATTTGTATTTTTATTTTTTAATATATTATTAATATTATTTTTAATTTTATAAAAAATAATTTTTTAGGAACTATTTATGTATTTCATAATAATATTATTAATACAAAAATTAAAAATAATTTTCTCTTAATTAAAAATTTATAATTTTATATTAAAATTATTTAGTGATAAGTGTTTTTCTATTTTTTATTTTTTAAATTAAATATTTTATAATATTGTAAAATAATATTATTTTATAAATATAAAATATATGGTTATAAAATCATTATATTAACATTAACATAATTTTTATAATTAATATTGATGGTCCGCTATTTTTTCGTCAAATCATGGCATCATCTATAATATTGTTTTGCTTGCTAACTTTTTACCCACAAATGCGATTGTTGTGAAGGGTAAACCTTTTTTCATCTATCACTGCACTATGATTCCATGGGGTCCTAAGAAAAGGTCAGAGTTGTTATCCTATGTGCCTTTGCATTAGAATGTTGAGCTCTAGAAGCTCTTTGAAGAGGTTGGTATGATGCCATTCTTTATGGTGATGTGAGGGTATAACTATGATATAACTATGAAGTTTTACAACTCTTGGAGAGAGGATAGAGTCCAGTTGGTAGTATTGGGTTTGAAGTGTCCCCCAGGATGATTGTGGCTATGATTGGGCTTCAATACAGTGGCATAAGGGTGTCCAAAATAAGCAATGGCAACTACCAAAGGTTTATGGATAGTTTTCTTGAAGGTGACAAAAAAATTTAGAGATGTCGAAATGGCTATGATAGAGAGCGCCTCTTGGCCCCTTATGGGGTTGTTAGTGTGCACACCATGAAGTATTTCACCTTGGAAGGGTGTTACACCATAATTCATGAGTACCATTTGATGAAGAAGAAAAGCACCACTCTCTCAACCAACTCGACAAAACACATTACATCAATTTGACTCTTCCATGCTTCACATCTTTTTCTTTGAAACTCTATAACATTGTCATCCATCCGCTTGGTCCTACCCTCCTGCCATACGCAACTTCTCATCTCATATTCGGGCTTCATCTAGTTCGCTCCCCAGTTTCTTCTCAAAATGTTCCTCTTTCTACCCACGAGACTCTTTCTTTAGCTCAACATGTCTGACTTTCCTTCTATTGGCTTCTTCTCTAGGATTATTTTGCACTCTCACTGGTCTTTTAACCTGAGTATCGCCCTTTGTTCCCATACGGGCGCAGGGTTACATCTTCCACTTTGGCACTTTTATCATCTTATTTCAGCATTCACATATCTCCCATAATTTGACCTCTCCAATCCGCTTCACAAACACCTATATCTTATGTCAAATCTTTTTGAATGCTAAACCGGGCTCTTTCATTCTCCTAGTGCAGGTTATTACCTGATTTCTTCAGTGGTGTGAGCTAAGGAGGGATATGTTTGTTCTTTGGCTACGTCCCTCCAACTCTCGGTTCCTTCCACCCACACGCGCCCCTATTTCATGGTCTCTTTCTACCTTTATCTTTACCCACTCACCCTATCGTTTCCTCTCTATTGTATGATGGTTCATATGAAAATTGTGTGATAAGTGAAATCACCTAAGAATCTGAGGTGTTGCCTTCACAAAACCAGATTTAATTTGATTATGAAATATGAAACTTTTAATCATGTGCAATGGAACTTGAGTATACACTCATGATTTTCAATAAAGATTATGTCTTGGCTCCAAAGGTTCAAAATTTAATGTTTGCATATCATAAAAGCAAAGAGCCTTCTTCATACCCGTGTTGTGAATATGAGTAATGGGTAAGATCTATGAGATGACCCAATGAAAGTACATCATGAGTACTTAATTGAAATATAAATTTCAGTAAAACTTTATGCCACATACTTGGGACCTTATGAAAAATGGCTAAGACATGTATTTCAACACCCCAAAGACCTCCAACAATTCCATAATCAAATCAATAATCTGCTCATAAGAAACTTTCCATGAAACCTTATTGAAACTTTGAAATGATCATTATTTTTGGTAATGTTGATTTCCCTTCCCTCAGGATGCTCCTGCATCACATGCCAGGTAAGAAATTTTTTGAGCATGGGCTTACAAAGGTGGAGTTAGGTGATAGAACCACCTTTTCAGACTACAACCAATTTGTAGCGAGCTCCATTGCTAAAATTCTAACATCCTCTGCCAATTAGCCTGACCTCCTCTTCTAAGTACTTCCTCTCCACTCTACAAGTGAGCTCTCACATTCCTCTTTTGGTCGCCTCTTGGCTATACATTAAAAGTCACAACCTACAGGTTCATACGCACTGTCTAATGGCTATTCCTTTTTTGTCTTCACCTTAAGACAACCATTTCATTTCTCTCTCGACTCCTCTACAACCCTACCCTTACAACCTCCATGTTGCAATTGTACCTCAATTCTCATGAAGATTCAATTTCATCTACTATAGTCTACCATCATAAAATACTTTTTTCTGCATTTTTTGTTCTCAATCATTCGGGACTTCACTCACCTGCAATGATACTTTTGAGCTTCTCACTCGTGCTTCCATCTTTGCACCTTCTAGCCCTCAACTTCCAGGACTCTCTACATCTACAATAGTAGTTTCAGACTTCACTTGCACTTTTATTATCAATAGGTTTCATCATAAGCTGCTTCACATTCAACAGTCTACTTGTGCCCTTAGAACCTCTACTCACTTCCTTCTCCACCTCACAAGTTCTAGTGCAAACCGCTTCTTTCTCAGCACTCTATCCACATGCTCAAGACCACTAGCTTTGAAACCACTTGATGAAGAAGAAAAACACCACTCTCTCAACCAACTCAACAAAACTCAAATTACGCAAACTAAGATAAATGATTTATCCGAATTTGACAATTACATATGTCAAATTAATAAAATTACAATTGCACAGATTCTATTCAAATATGAAAAACAAATCAAACTTTATTACTCATATTTCATGGAAATTAACATTACTTTTTAGGCAACTCTTATGCCTCTCTTCTACAAGCTCCTCTTTAAGTTGACTCTCTATATTCCCACCCCATCTCGCTGCTCTCACATTACATCAAATTGACTCTTCCATGCTTTGCAATTTTTTCTTTGAAATTCTATAACACTATCATCCATCCACTTGGTCCCACCCACCTACCATATGTGGCTTCTCATCTCATATTCTGGGTTCATCTAGTTTGCACCCCAGTTTCTTCTCAAAATGTTCCTCTTTCTGCCCATAGGACTCTTTCTTTAGCTCAACAGGTTTGACTTTCGTTCTATCGACTTCTTCTCTAGGATTGTTTTGCACTCTTACTGGTCTTTTAACCTGAGCATTGCCCTTTGTTCCCATACAGGTATAGGCTTACATCTTCCACTTTCACATGCTTCTATCATCTTCTTTCAGCATTCACATATCTCCCATAATTTAACCTCTCCAATCGACTTCACAAATGCCTATATCTTATGTCAAATCTTTTTGAATGCTAAACCAGGCTCTATCATTCTCCTGGCATAGATTACTACCTGATTTCTTTAGTGGCATGAGCTAAGGTGGGATATGTTTGTTCTTTGTCCATGTCCCTCCTCCTCTCAGTTCCTTCCACCCATGCACATCCCTATTTCATGGTCTTTTTCTTCCTTTTATCTTTACCTACTCACCTTATCGTTTCCTCTCTATTGTGTGATGGTTCATCTAAAAATTACATGATAAGTGAAATCACTTGAGAATCTAAGGCATTGCATCCACAAAACTAGATTGAATTTGATTATGAAATATGAAACTTTTAATCATGTGTGATGGAACTTGAGTATACACTCCTGATTTTCAATAAAGATTATGTCTTTGCTCCAAAGGTTCAAAATTTAATGTTTGCATATCATAAAAGCAAAGAGCCTTCTTCATACCTGTGTTGTGAATATGAGTAATGGGTAAGATCTATGAGATGACCCAATGAAAGTACATCATGAGTACTTAATTTTAATCTAACTTTCAATAAAAATCTATGCCACAAACTTGGGACCTCATGAAAACTAACAGAGACATGTAGTTCAATGCCCCAAATACCTCCAACAATTCCATAATCAAATCAATAATCTACTCACACTACTCATAAGAAACTGTCCATGAAACATTACCAAAACTTCGAAATGATCATTGCTTTTGGTGATGTTGATTTCCCTTCACCTGGGATGCTCTTGCATTACCATTTTCCCTTTCTCTATCACATTCATAGGAATGAAAAAATGAATATACCTTTTTTTTTTGTTTTCATCTCTCAAACAATGTAAGGCTAAGGGTGCCTCGCCCCCCTCCACCAGGGTCTAATCCAGTGCCTTTATAACTTAGATGCTTCTACAATTAACCCCTTGCCGAGACCTTCTTGTGGTATCCCTACTTGTAATGTTGCCCCCGTGTCTCAAGTGGACCCCCTCCCTTGTCCCTCTCAGGTTAATTCGTCTAGTGCAGGTACTTCCTTTGTGAAACCTCCATCCAAGAAACCTTTTGATGTTCCTTCTTGTTTGAAACAATCCTCTATTAAATGCCTTCTTACCAAAATAAACTTTGTTATTCATAATTTAAAAGAAAAAGAGGCTAGTTCTAATCCACCAGGCAACCTCTTTGGTGCCAAAAGGAAAGTTTTTGATAGTGTTAAACCTAAAATACCAAAAAAAAGGCTTAGAAAAGCCTAGTTTAACTAGCCTATCACTTGTGAGCACCCTTTTTCTTAATACTAACCATGCA
This sequence comes from Sequoia sempervirens, assembly GCA_007258455.2. NCBI lineage: Eukaryota > Viridiplantae > Streptophyta > Pinopsida > Cupressales > Cupressaceae > Sequoia > Sequoia sempervirens. The sequence goes on from VDFB02297538.1 coordinate 8,662, forward strand.
AAGCTTCCTAATTTTGGTAAGACCATGTTATTCCAACAAAAAGAATATGGTCATTGGAATTGCATTTGAGCTTCTTTGTTGAGTAGTGCTTGATACCCCTATTTAATTGAATAACATCCATCCTTGGATGCTGCCCATATTATTTGATCTGACTTTCCTGATATAATTACTATTCTTTTAGATAGAATACCTTGTAACAATTGTTGCTAAGAATCTGTTATTGGAGTCACAGTAAAATATTTCCATACAACTCTACCAGTTATTTCATCTGTTGTGTGGAAATAGTCTATTAATTTACTACCCCATAGCTAGGAAAGAACTGGTATGGTTGATTGTAATTATTGCATGTCCTTCAAAGGAGGATATCCATTTCAGGAGTCATTGGGTATGTGCAGGATCATCATGGAAAAATAGGCCCTTAATGGCAAAAAACTCAAAAAAATCAAAGTTAGACAACTTGACGTAAAAGTTTGAATAATTTATCTATATTATTTCAAAAACATGTAAGAATAGAATCTGCAGCAAATTGAATATAGTTTCTAAACTACTAGATGTATTTAGAAAAAAAAAATCCGGGTGATCCCAAAATAGTGGTTTACAATTTTTGGCCAAACTGGACACTGAATTTTTTATTTTTAACTAAATTTTCACATTCGGGCACTATAACAGCTAAACCATGAGGAGTTTGAAGATGATGCAAACTAGAGTCTCATCACATTTTGTCTATAGATTTTAAAAATATTTTTTCCAATTTTTTTAGAATTAGATTTCTCTTCTTTTTCCATCTCCCACAAAACTGGTTCTTTTTAGAAAACAACATTTTTAAAAAGTGACGCACACTGTATAACGCATAACCTTTTTTCCATCAAGGATAAAATTCCAATTCTTTCAAATTTACATTTGTGACTCTGATATCTAGTGGTTACACTTGGTTAGATAGTCTTTTATTGAATATTTTTTCTTTAATCAAGTTTCGAAGTCAAACTAATGAAAATTCAGACATAGCACGACCGTATAACGCGTAACTTTTTTTGTATATATCAAAATTCATTTTTTTTTTGTTGGATCAAGGACTTCAATATCTGGTGCACTCATATTTTTCAATTTTTTTTTTGATAATTTTCTATTTTTCCACATGTACAGAACAAAGACCTTCATTTTTGATGAAAAACCTATGTTTAATAAAACTAAAAAAATACATAATAAAACCAAACATATTAAAATTATATTCATTAGATAGCTCATTCTGAAGACTACCTGATTCCAAGTTTGGTTTCTAAAGATTCCCCCATTTTCATCCTCAACTGAGCTTGAAGCTTAAAAAATTAGGTTTCTTGTGTGAACAAATTAAAAAATTAGGAAAAGGGGGGTTTGCTAGAACCAAGGGGGTTCTAGTGCAAACCCCCAGGGGTTCTAGTGAACCAGGGTTCATTCGAACCCCCTTTAATATGCACTTTTACTTTATTTTTTGGGTAGGAAATGTGGGCCCAAATAATTGATGGGTTCGATCGAACCCTAGTTCAGTCGAACCCCTTTATGGTTCGGTCGAACTTGTAGGTTCATGCGAACCCCTAAAACCAATTTTTTTTCCATGGGGTCATTTTTCTCAATTATCCTTCCTCCATCAAATTGTAAACCACTATTGTGGCTTCACCCATCTATTTGGTGAAAATTTGAAATTTCAAAGTAGTAGTACTTAAATTTCAGGGAAAAAAAAGTAGGTGTCTATCTTACCACCCTAACCATGCAATAAAATGATACTAGTTTTTTATAAGATTTTAGATATAAGTAGAGGACTCATGTCCCAATGTGATGCATATTTTTTGTAATTTTTTTCCAAGTAAATAATTAATTATGAATTTTTATTACAACAATTAAAAAATATAAAAATTCGTATGTCTGACCACCTTAACTTGGTCAAAACTTCATGATTGTTTTTTTTTTAATTGTACAGTATGCAAAGCATAGAATGTGACACATGTTTTGGATTCAAAAAATGTGATATCATTTGAAAGCTATAAATATTTTTTAATCAGCCTATCAATCAAGACTTTGGTCATAATTCAAATAGAAAATGAATAATAATTATTTGTTAAATTCAACGTAAATCATAATTTATATTGGTGGAAAAATAATAATCTCCTTTAAAAATCCTTTTTGTTTCATCAATTTTGGGTAAAAAAAAGTTGCCAACCACATACGCATCATATCACCACTTTTTGGCCCATCATGATCTTGCACATACCCCATTCCCTTCTTCTCCTTTGTGCACTTCCCATGAAATGTAAGAAGTGATGAGTTTCCTACATGAAATAATAAAATTCCATATAGCTGAGCTCTCTGGAGGATTGGAAAAAGTGAAAATTTGGGTAGGATTTTGATTGTCTAAATACTTATTCTACATTATCTTACACCATTTTGAATTTGGTTTAGAAAACAATTACCACACCAAATTACCCCCAAAAACCATGTTCCTTTTTGAGATATTATCTATGCCTACTCCACCTTTGAATTTATGTGAAAACATGCTATCTAGGGAAATTAAATGTACCTTTTTTCTCATTATTCATGTTACCCTTCAATACAAAATTCTTAATAAGATTCTCTATTTGATTAACAATTAATTTTGGGGCCTTAAGAATTGCTAAAAAATAGTTTGGAATTGCTAAAAGAACATATTTTATCAACATTATCCAACCAGATAGAGATAACCATCTAGCTTTCCAAGATAAAATTCTTGCCTTTATTCTCTGTAGAACATTAGTCCAATAAGAGATCTTGTTTGTTCCTATAACAAAAGGAATTCCTAAGTAGGTTTAGGGTAACTCAGCCAATTGAAATCCTAAGATTTTAACAATTTTCCTTTTGATTGTTGGCTTTGAATTAAAAAAATAAACCCTAGACTTGTTTGCATTTATCTTTTGTCCTAAGACTAAATAATACTTTTCTAAGATTGACTTTATCTAAGTAGCTTCTAAAAGAGTTTCTCTGACAGACAATAGAGTATCATCAACAAAGAGAGAATGAGTGACTGAAATATTTATGTGTGGAGTATGAATACCCTACGAAAGACCCTGGTTATGCCTTTCCATTATTACTCTACTCAATGCTTCAACCATAATGATGAAAAAAAGAGGAGCAAGTAGATCCCCTTATCTCAAATCGGACCGTACAGGCTCTCAAATGATATGAATTCCTTTGTATGGTGTAGATTTATGTAGTATCTTTCATTTGAACTCATTTTGAGAGTCTAACTCAGAACATTGGGGGAGATTTTCAATATTTTTCTATAGTATCCTATTTTCACAGTATTAAGGGTTTGAAAGTAATTTAAATGATGTAATTATCAATCCACCTATTGTCCTGATTTGTTACTTGGTGGATTGATATTTTTTGATGGTAGAGTAGGTGCCAAGATGTTTTAGGAATAAGGGAAGCAGGTTGTTTGGTCCTGGATGATACCCTAGGGTCTGATGATGCATTTCTCTATGTGAAATGGTGGTGTCAAAGTGGTGTTTTGACAAATCAATAAAGGAATTGTCTATTTGATGGATTGATGACCATGTGTAGACTATAAGAAAAGTGTTTGATGCATTAGTTGTGTCTGAGAAGCCCGGGTAGTGAGATTTCAAATAAACCCTAGGAGTTTGTATGTGAAATGAGGATTTTATGGTGTAGCAATTTAGAAGCCTTAAGCATATGAAGAAATGTTGGAATTTGGTGTTTTGACACCTGATTTTTGACTATTTGTGGTGATTTGGTGAAAATAAGGGGTTTGAGAGGTACCTCCTTTATTATTTTGGGCTAATTGAGTAGCCTTAGAACATGGTAGTTTAATGAATCTCCATATTGTTGCAAAGAAACCCTTGGTGATCTGTTGGGATAATGTGATTGGGTCTAATGCCAATTCTTAATTGATGTTTAGTGGGCCTTTGTATGACCTCCTTAAATAGATTTCATCAGAAGTGGTGTTTTGTGGGCTATAAGCCTATTGATGTTGTTTGGGACAGTTTGAGAAGAATAGTGTTCAAAAGAATATTTCTTTGGTTGTGATAGATCATTTTGGGTTGGATTGAAGGTCATCATCACCTTGCTTACGTCAGGTGGTATCAAAGCTCGAGGATACTTGGTCTTTTGTTGGTGATTTGTTTGATTTTTGCAGGCTTGAAGAAAGTTGATTGGAGATGCCTCTGAAAGGTGTTGGTGTTGTAAGAGAGTTGCGTGATCTAAAAAAGAAGCATGCTAAGCTTTTGGAGTCACACAATGTTGTGTTGGAAAGGCTTGCTTCCTTGGAGACAAAGAAAAGGAGAGATGAGAATGAAGAAAGTGAAACAGAAGAAGATGATGAAGAATATGAGGATGTTGATAAAGAACTAGACCCTAAAGATCAGAGGATGGTGAAGATGCTCAAAGCAGTGAAAGGTTACTCAATGAAGGTAAAAGTTGATCTTCCTATGTATGGTGGTAATTTAAATGAAGAGGAATTGTTTGATTGGATTGTTGTTATGGATAATTACTTTGAAAGTGAAGACATTTCAAATGAGTAGATGGTGAAGGTGGCAAAAACTAAACTCAAGGGACATGCTCTTCTATGGTGGGACTATGAGCAAGCAGAGAGGAGAAAACAAGGAAAATCAAGGATTACTTCATGGGACAAGATGGTGCAAAAAATGAAAGGTAAGTTTCTTTGGACAAAGGATTATGAAGTTCAATTATAAGAAATTCAAGGTCTAAAACAAAAAGATCTAGATGTCAAGTCATACAATGATGAATTTTACAAACTAAGAATAAGGTCAAGGAGGGAGGAGCATGAGGTTGAAAAGGTGGTTAGATATCTAGGTGGTTTGAGATTTAATATACAAGATGAACTTGTTGTTGCTAACCCTAAGTCCATGGAAGAATGTTTTCAATTAGCAATCAGTGTGGAGGAAAAGCTTCAAAGGAGACAAGAGAAAGAAGTTAGAGGAATAGGTGCTACTAGTACAAGAGGGAGAGGAACAATCCCTACACCAAAGAATCCATTGGAAGAACAAGAAGGATTTAGTCCTTGCACAAGGGTATGTGTAGGATCATCATGGAAAAAACAGGTCCTTAAGTGATGAAAAATTTAGAAAAATCAGAGATAGACAACTTGAAGTAAAAATTTGAATAATTTATCTATATTATTTCAAAAATATGTAAGAAAAGAATCTATAGCAAATTGAATGTAGTTTATAAACTACTACATTTATGTTTATTTTTCAATCTATTTGGTGAAAATTTGAAATTTCAATGCAATAGTACTTAAATTTTAGGGAAAAAATAAGAAGTAGGTGTATGTCTAACCACCCTAACCACAATAAAATGATAATATTTTATAAGATTTTAGATATAAGTAGATGACTCATGTCCCATGTGATGCATATTTTTTGCAATTTTTCAAGTAATTAATTAATTATGAAATTTTATTTATAAACTTAAAAAAAAGATATAAAAATTGTATGTCTAACCACCTTAACTTGGTCAAAACTTCATGAAATTATTTTTATTTTTTTTTTTAATCCATAGTATGCGTAAACATAGAATGTGACATATTTCAAATTCAAAAATGTGATATCATTTGAAAGCTATAGGGTGAAGCTACAATAGTGGTTTACAATTGAAGTGAGGAAGAAACTCATAGAAATGAATGCATGGTAAAAATATTGATTTTAGGGGTTCGTAGGAACATACTGGTTCGACCAAACCCATTAGGGGTTCGCTAGAACCTGGGTTCGAGCAAACCCTTTTAAAGCTTTCCCACCAAAAATGCCAACAAAAACCCTTATAAAAGGGGGGGTTCTAACCAGGTTCGAGCTAACCCCTTGTCTCACATCCTCCGAGACAAAACCCAAATTTTGGCACTTGGAGCTCAAAGTTGATGATGAAATGAGGAATCTTCACAAACCTTAACTCGAATCGTAGTCCTCAAAATGCTTTGTCCAACGAATATAATCTTTATTATGTTTTGGTTTTATTATGTATTGTTTTTTTAGTTTTATTAAACATAGCTTTTTCATCGAAATGAAGGTCTATGTTCCAGTATATGAAAAAAATAGCGGCATTATCAAAAAAAAATGAAAATATGAGTGCACCGTATATTGCAAGTCCTTGATCCAAAAAAAAAAAAAAAAAAAATTGTATTTCATGTATATACAAAAAGCTATGCATTATACTGTTGCACTATATCTCGAATTGTAATTAGTTTGACTTCAAAACTTGACTAAAGAAAAAATATTAAATAAAAAAATTTCTAACCAAGTGGAAGCACTAGATATCAGAGTTAAAAATATAAATTTGAAAGAATTAGAATTTTATCCTTCATGGAAAAAAAATTATATGTTATACGTGTCTCATGTGATCTTTTCAAAAAATGTTGTTTTGTGGAAAAAAGTAGTTTTTGTGGAGATGGAAAAAGAAGTAAACTCATTCAAAAAATTCAATTTTTTTTTTTTTAGAATCTATAGAAAATGACGACTCTAGTTTTCATCATCTTCAAATTCCTCACGGTTTAGTCATTATAGGTGCCCGAAAGTGAAAATTTAGTTAAAAAAATTTATTTCAGTGTCTAGTTTGGCCAAAAATTGTAAACCACAATTGTGGGATCACCCATAGATGTTTTTCAATCACTAATCAAGACTTTAGTCATAATTCAAATAGAAAATGAATAATAATTATTTATTAAATTCAAAGTAAAGCATAATTTATATTGGTGGAAAGCTAAGAATCTCCTTTAAAAACCCTTTTCGTTTCATCAATTTTGGGTAAAAAAGAACTCGTCAGCCACATAGTCCATCATATCACTTACATATCGCCACCTTTTGGCCCATCATGATCCTACACATACCCACAAGTAGAGTTTACATACAATAATTCAGTGAATAGGAGTATAGGAAAGACACCTTTTGAGATTGTTACTAGATTTCATCCTAGATGTATATCAGAGTTGAGAGACATGAGTATGGAAGATAAGAGGAGTGAAGAAGTAGAATAATTTGCAGAGCATATGAAGAAAGTGCATAGTCAAGTGAAACGGAAATTGGAAGACATGAACCAGAAGTATAAGGAGAAAAAAATGAAAAGAGGAGACAAGGAATTTGAAGTTGGAGATGAAGTGATGGTATATTTAAGGAAGGGGAGAATTCAAGTTGGCACATACAACAAGCTGAAGATGAGTAAGTTTGGACCTTGTAATATTTTGAAGAAGTTTGATTCAGGAAATGCATATGAAGTAGAGTTACCAGATGGCATGGGTATATCGCCTATATTACACATTGCAGACCTACATCAATATTATGAAGCAAAATTTAGTGAAGATAGTATAGCCAAATTGGAGAATCAGTTTCCTCAACAACCATCAAATGAGATTGAGGAGATTTTGGATATCAGAGATGGGAGAAAAACTCGTGAAAGACAATACAAAGAGTATCTTGTGAAGTAGAAAGGTAGACCAGTGGAGGATTCTTCTTGGATTTCTCAGGCTGAGGTAGACTATCTTGGTTTTCCTTTCGCTCTAGCAAAGTGAGGGACTCACTTTTCAATAACCCCGGATGTCTGATGCAAGAGCATCTTGGTTCATGGCAATCCTACATCAACCAAAAAAATATTTTCTTTCAATTTTTTTTTGTGTTCAATTCAAGTTGGCAGATTTGGTATTTCTTCATAGTTTCTCACTAGACCCTATGGATCTTTGTGTACATCATGGACATGTTCATTTTCCTTATTCCATGATTTGAGCATGATTGGATCTTTTTCAATGTTATCGATTCTAGATTTCATAAAGCGCTTTGAACTGGCACCGAATAGTTTTCAAGCCTACCAATCTAATCATTTGTGATCATTCGTGACTTGGTGGATCTTTGGGAGGAGCCCAAATATTCTTGAGTAACCTCGACCTTTCAATCTAGGGTCCACACATCGCCCCATGCATTCACCGAGGAGTAATTAAATTTGAGACCGCCAACCGTTCATGCACATGTTGTATTTTCATTGGAGAATGCATGATCTTTACCGACGCTGGATGTTTCTAGAATCTCGCGATATATAAAGCTTGTAATGGATCAGAAAAAAAGTGAGACAGGCATATCAAAAAGAATAATATAGAAGATATATGCAAGATTTTGCTCGCATATAGGAGCATATTGAATGTTGTATTTTTGAACATGTTGTATCGCGCCACGAGCCAAATCTATAAGTTCTCGATGTTGTTGGTCAATAACTAAGATTGCTAATGAAAATGTTTAATTTCATTTTCCATATTATGTGTTGCTTTGTTAAAGTTATTATTGTTGCACGGGTTCGATTGTCTTCGAGGACCTCCCATCGCGGGCTACGCCAATTTGCGAGCTAGGTTGCATATTTTCCAAGAAGCAAAGTTGTGGCGTTGTCAAGTCCTGTGTTGTCGTCAGCGTTCATCAAGCGCTGAGAAGCTTTGGAGAAGACATACAGGTGGTATTTTGTAGTTTCAGATTTGGAAACAAATCAGGAAGAACAAAGCAGACCAAGAGGCATAAAATCCACTTCAGAATTTCCAAAAAAGAAAAAGTGGACTGATTTTCCACTATTGGTGAATGAGTCCCACTATACAGGCCTAGATAGGATTTTTGCAAAACTTGGATACCCTTTTGGTTGAAACCTGCTTCAATGCATTTTCCTAGAAAACTGGATTGATTCACCCAGCCTAGTGTATGAGTTCTAGTCAACTTCAACAGTAGATTTTTCAATGATCCAGACCTCCATTCTGCCATCTTCAAATTTTCAAGTGCACACTTTTAGTTTCATAGCTTTTCATTATAGATTGTTCACATTTTAGGTCATTTAGCATTTGTTTACATATCACATTATGTTTTCCAATTCATTGTCTTTACAATTTTACACTTGGTGGTGAACCCCTCATTAGACATTATTCAATCCCTAGAACCTTCCCTTTGCTAGATTTCAATCTCCTTTGCATTGAAATATCAAGGGTTTTTTCTTGAGTGAAAGGTTGAAAAATTGGTCTTTTTCCTTTTAGGTCCAAAACCCTAGAAGCGAAAGAAAACACACCCATTTTTCATCATTTCATTTTCATGAACCTACATACAGAGCATCATATTTTTGATTTTGAGTGCATTTACATCCTAGGTTTAACTTGCATTAACATTGCATTAGGTTTTGCATTTTCATTCTAGGGTTTCAAAATTTGCATTAGTAAAATGCTCATTTAGTTTGCATTATTGCACTTAATTTCATTGAAAAATAGTAAAATTCTACATTTGCATCTCAGATTTGTATCAGAAAACATAAAAAGCACAAAACTCAATTCAAAAAAATTGAATTTTTTTTTAAAAAATAGTACCTAGACTCATTCGCCACCTTGGGCGAATCAATCCCATTGCATATTTTTCACTACATTTTTTGGCATTTACAATTCATTTTATAAGTTTTTGTTTGTTGCTATTATCTCTCTGTTTCAGTTTGTAGATTTTTTGTTTCATTCAATTCATTGCATTTAGCATGTACATTCATTCATCTTCTGCATTGCTTAAAATCAAATGTGCATTTATAACATTGTTGCATAGTTTAGAATATGAAATTTACATCATGGATATGTGCTTTAGCAAGCTTTGGATGTCATTAAAGTCCTTAATAGATGTGTCAAGCTGTACCTTTGGCAATGACCCCAATGACATTGAACTCACTCATGCTCACTCAAATCCTATTGCATGCCCTCCTCACGATGTTGACATTATTGGAGAAGATGATGATAGCATGGATAAGTTCCTAAATGATTGTCTTGAAAACCTTGAAGATAATGCATCCTTTTATCCATGTCCATGAACCAACCAAATCCTCCTACAATACCACCTCTTGAGATGTTTGGTTACTTATAGATCCTAAAACAAAATTTGAACCTAAGTTCCCTACAATAGGTGAACTTGGTTCCTCTAGACAATCAAACACTCAACCATTTTATGATAACAAAGTAACATACACTCCCATCAATCTTGAAGAAACATATGGAAAAGGTTTCACAATCTTGAGAAAACAAGGATGTGACACAACAAGTGAACATGAAATTCATCAATTCTTAGAGCAAAAACTAATGGATGAAAACAAAAAGGCGTTAGGATATCAAGATCCCTCTCATAACAACAAGCCTCCTAAAGAATATCTAAGGCTTTGAGATGATGGTATGGTGATCTTTGATTCCCCTCCTGATCTGAATGTCCTTCTTCCTAAAGAACAACCAATCACTCATAACAATGACAAGGATGATAGGATCACTTTAGGTCCTTCAATTAGAGAAAAGGGTGAATCTAGAAAACACAAGAGGCCTTACAAGTTAGAAAAAATGAAGTCTCCTCGCCCACCACCTAAAAATGAAAGGAAACTACAATTTCTTTTGAACAAAGAATTGATAACATTACCACCTATGAATAGATTGATACTATATCCTAAAGATGCAAAAGTTCCACATTGTGCATATCATTGAGTTCTTGGACGCTCCGTTCTGATGAATGTCGTGCATTTCAATTAGTATTGAAAAACTTTCACTTTGATGGCAATGATTGTCATCGTCTGATTGCCTAGCTTAATATTGCTTCACCCCTTGTCATGTAATAGTTGTAGAATATTATATTCTCACTATTACATGACCTTTCCCATCACCTACCTCGGCTCATTCTTGTCTCGCACTTAGTGGGGGAAAACAATTGTTAGCCTTGTCCTAGTAATGCATTTGTCATTGTCCCTTTAGTTCGTCATTCACGTTCCGATTATATAGACTGAGATTGGGAGGTGAATGACTTGCTCATAGGTTGACTCGCATTTTCCTTACTAGTCCTTTGAATTTTCTTTTTCCTTGTCTTTTTCTTTTGTGTGATTGCATGTGTGTGATGTGATCTATTGTGATGTTTTGTTTGATGTTCTCTCTCTTTGTGACATTCCTCTATTTGTACCTTCATTCTTCTCTATGTTATGCATTGCTTTTTCTTTTTATCTTTATCTTTTTCTTGTGTTTTCCTTTTGGGGATAACACAAGGCATCGAAACATTCATGTCTCCTTCATGTTGACCCAAAAGGTTTTCTTTTTCTTTTTCCTTTTCATTTCACCTCTATCTTTTTTGTTTGAGTTTTCCTTTTGGGGATGATGCAAGGCATCAAGACATTCATGTCTCCTTCATGTTGACCCAAAATATTTTCCTTTTTCTTTCACCTTTCCTTTTTCATTTGTCTTGTGTTTCCCTTTTTGGGATGACGTAAGGTGTCAAGACACCCTATGTATCTTCCATTTATCTAGGTCATCCATGACTCTGGAAATTCTTCACCGATTTAAAAAAAACCGTTTCAGCACCGAGTTTCTTCACAGGCTTTGATACCAATTGTTGATGGAATTTTTGTAGAATAAATGAAAAGAAAAGATTGCAGAAAATAAAAAACAATTAAAAGACAAAAATACATAGACAAA
>VDFB02297539.1:0-48984 GCA_007258455.2 Sequoia sempervirens
TAGATTTTTCAATGATCCAGACCTCCATTCTGCCATCTTCAAATTTTCAAGTGCACACTTTTAGTTTCATAGCTTTTCATTATAGATTGTTCACATTTTAGGTCATTTAGCATTTGTTTACATATCACATTATGTTTTCCAATTCATTGTCTTTACAATTTTACACTTGGTGGTGAACCCCTCATTAGACATTATTCAATCCCTAGAACCTTCCCTTTGCTAGATTTCAATCTCCTTTGCATTGAAATATCAAGGGTTTTTTCTTGAGTGAAAGGTTGAAAAATTGGTCTTTTTCCTTTTAGGTCCAAAACCCTAGAAGCGAAAGAAAACACACCCATTTTTCATCATTTCATTTTCATGAACCTACATACAGAGCATCATATTTTTGATTTTGAGTGCATTTACATCCTAGGTTTAACTTGCATTAACATTGCATTAGGTTTTGCATTTTCATTCTAGGGTTTCAAAATTTGCATTAGTAAAATGCTCATTTAGTTTGCATTATTGCACTTAATTTCATTGAAAAATAGTAAAATTCTACATTTGCATCTCAGATTTGTATCAGAAAACATAAAAAGCACAAAACTCAATTCAAAAAAATTGAATTTTTTTTTAAAAAATAGTACCTAGACTCATTCGCCACCTTGGGCGAATCAATCCCATTGCATATTTTTCACTACATTTTTTGGCATTTACAATTCATTTTATAAGTTTTTGTTTGTTGCTATTATCTCTCTGTTTCAGTTTGTAGATTTTTTGTTTCATTCAATTCATTGCATTTAGCATGTACATTCATTCATCTTCTGCATTGCTTAAAATCAAATGTGCATTTATAACATTGTTGCATAGTTTAGAATATGAAATTTACATCATGGATATGTGCTTTAGCAAGCTTTGGATGTCATTAAAGTCCTTAATAGATGTGTCAAGCTGTACCTTTGGCAATGACCCCAATGACATTGAACTCACTCATGCTCACTCAAATCCTATTGCATGCCCTCCTCACGATGTTGACATTATTGGAGAAGATGATGATAGCATGGATAAGTTCCTAAATGATTGTCTTGAAAACCTTGAAGATAATGCATCCTTTTATCCATGTCCATGAACCAACCAAATCCTCCTACAATACCACCTCTTGAGATGTTTGGTTACTTATAGATCCTAAAACAAAATTTGAACCTAAGTTCCCTACAATAGGTGAACTTGGTTCCTCTAGACAATCAAACACTCAACCATTTTATGATAACAAAGTAACATACACTCCCATCAATCTTGAAGAAACATATGGAAAAGGTTTCACAATCTTGAGAAAACAAGGATGTGACACAACAAGTGAACATGAAATTCATCAATTCTTAGAGCAAAAACTAATGGATGAAAACAAAAAGGCGTTAGGATATCAAGATCCCTCTCATAACAACAAGCCTCCTAAAGAATATCTAAGGCTTTGAGATGATGGTATGGTGATCTTTGATTCCCCTCCTGATCTGAATGTCCTTCTTCCTAAAGAACAACCAATCACTCATAACAATGACAAGGATGATAGGATCACTTTAGGTCCTTCAATTAGAGAAAAGGGTGAATCTAGAAAACACAAGAGGCCTTACAAGTTAGAAAAAATGAAGTCTCCTCGCCCACCACCTAAAAATGAAAGGAAACTACAATTTCTTTTGAACAAAGAATTGATAACATTACCACCTATGAATAGATTGATACTATATCCTAAAGATGCAAAAGTTCCACATTGTGCATATCATTGAGTTCTTGGACGCTCCGTTCTGATGAATGTCGTGCATTTCAATTAGTATTGAAAAACTTTCACTTTGATGGCAATGATTGTCATCGTCTGATTGCCTAGCTTAATATTGCTTCACCCCTTGTCATGTAATAGTTGTAGAATATTATATTCTCACTATTACATGACCTTTCCCATCACCTACCTCGGCTCATTCTTGTCTCGCACTTAGTGGGGGAAAACAATTGTTAGCCTTGTCCTAGTAATGCATTTGTCATTGTCCCTTTAGTTCGTCATTCACGTTCCGATTATATAGACTGAGATTGGGAGGTGAATGACTTGCTCATAGGTTGACTCGCATTTTCCTTACTAGTCCTTTGAATTTTCTTTTTCCTTGTCTTTTTCTTTTGTGTGATTGCATGTGTGTGATGTGATCTATTGTGATGTTTTGTTTGATGTTCTCTCTCTTTGTGACATTCCTCTATTTGTACCTTCATTCTTCTCTATGTTATGCATTGCTTTTTCTTTTTATCTTTATCTTTTTCTTGTGTTTTCCTTTTGGGGATAACACAAGGCATCGAAACATTCATGTCTCCTTCATGTTGACCCAAAAGGTTTTCTTTTTCTTTTTCCTTTTCATTTCACCTCTATCTTTTTTGTTTGAGTTTTCCTTTTGGGGATGATGCAAGGCATCAAGACATTCATGTCTCCTTCATGTTGACCCAAAATATTTTCCTTTTTCTTTCACCTTTCCTTTTTCATTTGTCTTGTGTTTCCCTTTTTGGGATGACGTAAGGTGTCAAGACACCCTATGTATCTTCCATTTATCTAGGTCATCCATGACTCTGGAAATTCTTCACCGATTTAAAAAAAAACCGTTTCAGCACCGAGCTTCTTCATAGGATTTGATACCAATTATTGATGGAATTTTCGCAGAATAAATGAAAAGAAAAGATTGCAAAAAATAAAAAACAATTAAAAGACAAAAATACATAGACAAAGAGATACAAGTTTTTTATAGTGGTTCATCAACTGACTACATCCACTTTCAACAGGGGAAATCTTTTATTGAATTCTATTTTTCAGTACATCATATGCTACAGCATAAAAACCCACTTCATCAAGAGAGCATTTGCATTTCTAAGTTTTGAATAATAATAATGCCCTAAGAAAAGGAAGGCCAAGAAACACCATATGAAGCTGCCAAGAAAAAAACTGTTGGGATTCACCAACCCAACAATATGTTCATGGGAGAGGAGAAGGTAGGTGTTGCACTGAGCAATAGAAGAGGTGGTGCACATTGTCCAAAAGATGACTTGGAGCACTCCCAACTTGTTGGCCACATCGTGAGTGCAAGACATGAAATTTTTTGTTATAATGCAAGTGATGGGAGGAGTTCCCTCCGGTAACATACACTGCAAATGATGCTCCAAGACAGGGCCAAGTTTTTCCACTGCGATTAGGTACTCTACCAAATTGGTGAGGTGACCATGATCTGACGGCAACCCATCTGGAATGGTGAGAAACCTAAATGTGGAGTTGAAGGGTTCATCATCAACAGCTGCCTTGGACATGCATCATTGACTCCACTCTATGTTGACGAAGGTGATGAAAACTCCTCATGAAGAGAGCAGGCAAGCCAAATTGATAAGAGGATTAATATTGCCTTTCGCAGGGAAAGGCACCATCACTGCATGTAGGCCATTCATCTTCATGCCTTTCAGTTACTTATGGCAGTTTATTTGGAACTTCTTCAGCCCAACCTTCCTATATTTAACTTTGAACACCCATTTGGTGTTCCTACCCCAAAGTTGAATGTGCTTTAATGATGAGTTTACTACACATTTAATTAAGGTAAGCAATTTAAAGGAATCTATTTTTTCTGAGGAGGCAACCTAGTAAGCTATTAAGGACAATTACCAGTTAGTATGAGTACGGTCTAGGTTTGATAGTCAATCCTGCCACTCAAACGATTGTTTATGATGGCTATCCATTCAAATATTTACTTTTTAAGGGTTAGAATGATGTTTTTTTGGTTTTCCATGGAAGCAATGTTTATACATTCTTCATTAGTGATAGCACATTTAGTAGTGCCAGATGGTGCATAGTGATTGAATGAATGAAAGAAGATTTTAATAATGACTTAAGGTCAAAAGTGTAAACTTCTTTTGAGATTAGATCTTTTGTACCGAATTTTGATAAAGAAATTTACAGTTTTGATTAGACTTTTCTTTTCAAACAAGATGTTTAAATTTTTTTTAGTTTAATATAAATACTGTAATTCAAATAAGATGTTTAATTTGTCGATTTTCAAGGTGTCTTCTCAGCTAGTATGAATGTTGTTATTAACTAAACATTCGATGACTAAATATCATTCTGTCTCTACCAGTCCCTTGAATCGACAAATTGTCTTTTACCACTCCTCTTTGAATATCAATCATCTGTCAGTCTCAAATCTAAAATTTGAGAGTGAAAATTGTAAGATAATTTTGTTTGTTTGAACACTTGATCTGATTGCCATTAACAAAATTAATTATTGCTGGACAAATTGAATGTTTTTTTAGTCTGTCCTTTTCAATCAACATGTTTAATTATTGGTGACTATGTAGGGGAGAGTGCCCCATGGTTGTGGGATCCCATTATTATAGGAATTAATAATGTGGGCTTGTTTGCTTTGAAGAGTTCCATTTGAAAATTGTTTATAATATAAGTAGTTTTGTTTTTCATTGTAAAAAACTAAATTAGTAGCATGAGGTGCCTTGGCATGCAATTTTTTGATTAATATCAAAAAAATTAAAGGGAAAGCAATTGGCTTAAGCTTAAACATTCTGGTGTTGACTGTATAAAAGTGTGTTAATCAAGTGAAGCTGTGAACTCTCATTTTGAGCATGATGTTGGGTGGTGAAGCCCAAATATTATATTTTAGTTGACAGTCTCTCTCATGGTTGCCTTCTTTATAATGACTTATTTTTGGCATGTGTTCGCTAATTTAGAAGTTGTTTGTTTTGATGGCTTTTTACCATTTTGGAGATGAGACCAAAATTATAAAGTTGTTGTTTGAATGCAGAATGTAATTTGAGAATTAATAAAAGAGATAATCCCTGTTGTAAGTGGACGTAGTCTTTTAAAGACGAACCACTATAAATCTTGGTGTTTCTTTGTGTTTGGTTTTATAATTTTGGTTTAATTTTTTGTTTTCTTTTTTTCTGCAAATCTTTTCAACAATTAGTATCAGAGCTTTGGTGAAAAAGCTATTTTGGAAATCCTGAAGAATTTCTAGGAAAATGGATATGGAAGCTTTGGATGATTGGGCTCGAGCTCTCATGCATTGGTCATGTGGCCATGAAGAGAGTTTTGATGAAGTGGGAGCTGTGGTGACAACTGTAGACAGTGACCTAGAGCTAGATGAAATTGTGCCAATGGAAGTAGATGAATCTCCTGTTGTTGATCCTAATTCCCTGAGCACTGCCCAGGCGAGGTATGTGTGGGAAAGGCCTCCACAGGATTTGGGAGGAAAATATTTTGACATACTAGAAGAATCACAGAGCATACAGAGGCTGGAGGAAACAAAGGATACATCAGATGTTGATGTGAAAGCTACAACGAAACACTGTGTACATTGGTGGGATGGTTGGACAAATGAAGAGGATTTGGCTGAAGAGGAGAAGGATGTTAGGTTTCGTGTTGAATCTGAAGCAAATGAGTTTTTAGATCTCAAGATTGAGCTTCGAGCACTTAAATGCATCGGTGATGCACAACATAGGAAATCCATAATAGAGGAGTCGTAGAAGAGGGCGGAGGTAGATAAGAGTGGTAACTCTGTAAAGGACCTAGTATTGCTCCTCTATGAAATGGTTTTTCTCACTTTTGGCTTCCGCCTCGATGATCCAAATACCTTTGCTTCAAGAATTCTTAGGATGTTGAAGTTGGGTATCACCATTTATGAAGAAAAAGATGAAGATGTGTAGGCAGAAATTCCAGTTCGAACCTCGGATGAGGAGGGTGAAGATGTTGTTGTAATCTCAGAGGCAAAGGAAGAAACCAAGGTAACCACTGTGGAAGAGCTATTTGAAGAATTTAGAAAGGCTTCAAAAGCAACGATGACTAAGACTAAGGCAATTGAATCCCTTATGTCAACAAGGGAAAAAAAAAAAATGGCCAGAGGCAGAGGAGCTTATACGTCAACCATGGTGCAAGTTAGCTTTTATATTAACTATGGTTAGCTTTTTAAGAAGCCTCATCGTCACAGAGGAAAATTTCTCTTAGAGCAGTTCAAGAGGCTCAACGTGGTGTTTGAGTGCATTCTAGAGTCTCCGTGTGTGCTTGTGACAGGGGAGTATGGGTAGAGAAATTGGTTGCTTATAAGTAAAGCATTTCTGAGGAGATCTAGGAAGTCTTGTAGGTTGCGGTGGTGGAACCAGCTGAGCCCTCAGGTGGAGCACCATTCCACACTGTGGAGGTGTTGCTTGAGCAAAGTGGAGGGATCTTTGCTTGTCTTAGAAGAGGATGTGAAGATGTGGGAGCAGGAGTTTCAAATACATGGAGGTGGCTTAGAAAATTGAGAGCCAGAGCAAAGTGAGAAATCGCTCCATGAGGAGGCATAGGAGAAATTTGCAGTGGAAGCCCTTTTGCCTATTTTGACTAATCCAGTTTTGGGGAAGGACCATCCTACTATTGCTCAGAAATCCAACCATCGCAATTCTTAGATCCTCTCGATCTACCCAGAAATATACATTTTGACAAATCGGATTTGGAAAAATCTCTAATTGTAGAGCCGACAATGTATGCAATGGAGGACTTGGTCCGCATGGCAAATACTGACGAGCCCCTGTGGATGAAAAATGTCAACAACAGCAAGGAGGTTCTAAGTTTGGAAGCCTATGCCAAGCTATTTCAACGAGCAACAGAGTCCAAGTCTTGCAGTGATAGAAAAGAGGCCACCCGAGACTCTGGTTTGGTGATCATCAATGGAAATGCTTTGGTCGATATCTTCATGGACAAACTTGCTTGTTCTATTGGAGCAAACAGGGGCTTAGTGAGGCCGTAATGAGCAAGTTCAAAATCTGTCTACTTCTGTTGGGGATTTTTCTCATGGTATTGCTGTAGAAATTTTGAATGAAAGCGCTAGGATTATACACCGATTTCCTGGACAAGGTAGTTGGGTGGAGCAGGATTAGGTGTATGCCTTGAATGAGGATTTCACAGATGTGTTTTCCTTGATGAAGGTTATTGTTAAAAGCGATGCTTTCTTTACGTTTTTGGAGAAATAGCTGGGGATAGCCAATTTGGTTTTGCCGGAATCGCCCACCACATTGACTGTGACGGGCTGCAATCTTCCTATTATTGTTTTGGTAAGAAAAAGGGATAAAGTTGTGAGAATGATTATTGATTTGACAGTGGAGTTCGGGTTCAATCACCACGGTGTAGAGGGCAATGATAAAAACAAAGGAAAAACTAGGCTGAAGGATTTAATTGAATCTACAATGTGGGACCTGTATGATGTGGTTGATTTGGATCCAAAAAACCTTTCGTTTCTCATTGCAAGAGTGGGTTATAGGACGAAGCTCCTAGATTTGGAGGAGGCATACTCCAAGTTCAAGGACAATACGCTGATGGGCAGAACCGTGATGATGTTAGATGCACATTAGAGCAAGCTTCTTCTGCTCCTTTGTTTAATGTTTTATGAGATATTGCAGCTCGAGACGATATGACGAAGAGTTATGTGTTTTCGAACTATATCGTGTGAGGCTTCTAGTGAGTGGATCGAGTTATTCGAGTAGGTTAAGAAAGAAATGGTTGTGGTGGAACTAGATTGGAAGAAATTTGACAGAGAAAGGCCTCCAGAGGATTCGTTGTTCATGAGAGATCTACTTGTCAGTTGTTTTAGTGCAACTTTTCATGTTTCAAACAAAGTTTTGGATGCGCAAGAGGACAAAATATAGGAACTTGAATTGCAGTATGAAGAAATTCAAAGGCTTGTAGCAGAGAATAGGAGGCTTGCAACATTTGTCGTTGATCTGATGAAAATGCAATTGTTGAAAATGCAGAGGAAGCAAATCCATTTGGTTTGGATTAGTTCTTGAGAGAGGAGACGATAGGGAAGAAAGCAATGTTCAAAATTTTGCAAAAGGAGGGTGTTGCGATTGATTGGGAAGCCTGTAAGCAATTGATTCGAAGTGTCCTTGAACAAAGGTTGAATCCCTTCAATGCAAGCTTGTTTTCAAAGCGATGATTGGATTGGAAATGTAGAGGATATCTCTAAGTAGCTATTTGGTCTTCACGTGGGAGATTGTTGGGCGGTGAAACCCAAATGTTTTATTTTAGTCAGTAGTTTCTCTCACGGTTGCCTTCTTTGTAATGACTTATTTTTGGCATGTGTTCGCTAATTTAGAAGTTGTCTGTTTTGATGGCTTTTTACTATTTTGGAGATGAGACCAAAATTATAAAGATGCTGCTGTTTGAATGTAATGTGTAATTTGAGAATTAATAAAAGTGATAATACCTGTTGTAAGTGGATGTAGTCTTTTAAAGATGAACCACTATAAATCTTGGTGTTTCTTTGCTTGTGTTTGGTTTTATAATTCTGATTTAATTTTCTGTTTTCTTTTTGTCAACACATGATAGTGTTAACCAACTTTGCACATACAAATATTCTATGTGATTAATTATTTTGTTTCCAAAATCCAACTCACAAACTGTTTATATTTGAAGGTAGACAAGGAACAATATAAAACTTACAGAATAAATAATATTGTAGTTGCAGCAAAAGAATTGACGAACTCTGGATTAATTTGCATCCACAGCTGCATAATTTATGATTGATAGTGTCCTATTGCGCCAGGGAAACCACAGATACACGTTATTTATTTGTGACCGCACATTCAAATCACTGGATAGAGTGGCCTGTCGACTGTCAAGAGGCCGTAGAGTGATGTCAATCGATGTGCAGAGGTCTCTGGGTGGGGCATAGTGTGGGCAGGGATTATAATGACTGAAAGGCTGTAAAAAGATAGGTAATTGAATGTTTCTGACAGCTGAAGGATCTTTTCTCGTGTGGCTAGGCATAAACTATTATAGTGTACTGAATATTTCTGACAGCTAGAAGATCTTTTCTAGTTGGGCTAGGCATAAACTATTATAGTGTGCTGAATATCCTCCCTATTATTTAAAATTCATAAATAGGTTATTTGGCCTCATATTTATATGGCTTGTATTTGTTATTTACTATATTAAACATTTCATATTGTAATTTTATGTTGATAGGCATTATACAATTATATTATGAGTATGAATCTTTGTATAAAAAAATTTCATAGATAAGTTGATCAATATAAAATATAATAAAGGATATAAGCAGTTTTTGGATTCAATTGTATAACATTAAATCCAAAAGCTATTTATATCTATTACTAACACTTCAATCTAAAGGAGGTTCAAGGATTAGGCCTATGTCGATATAAAATTATATGTAAGTGTGAGACTTGTTTCATGCTCAAATCTCACACTATATATAACCTATCGACTAAGATTTTGGACCTGATATTTTGAAGACTTATCATTAAACGTTAGCTGATTTATCATTAAACGATAACAAGTGTGAGACTTGTTTCATGCTCAAATCTCACACTATATATAACCTATCGGCTAATTATAAATGAAAGAAATTTCATATAACAAATTGTTTATTATTTTATTATATCTTCATTATACTGCAAATTGCATTTGTGTATTGCCAGTTGCAACACCCTATTATCTCTTCCATTCTTGGTGGCTTTTATTTCTTAGAACGATATTCCTATTTCACAGGCTATTCATCTGGTGTGTGTCCAATAACTAGGTGTCAACTCTGGTTAAATTTGTATAAACTCTAATATAACAACTAGATGGGCTTGAGATTGTAATTCTTTTGAATTATCTACTCTTTAATGTTTTCAGGAGATTCTTGGGGTTAACACTCTGCCATCTATCGTTAGCATTTGGTCATCTTCTTAAAGTTCATTTTTATTTAAGGGAAATAAATTTGAAGCAGTTTCTCTTCTATAGTAGCCAGATTTAAAAGGTTTCTAAAAAAAAAGCGGAAATCAAATAAATTTGACATATTCATTTAGTTCTACAATCATAGACTTTTTCAATAGAAGTAGCTTCTCTTTTTAACACCCGCCAAATCTAAATGATTTACACTTTACAACGAAATCAAATTCTTCAACTTTTTAAATAGAAATGATTTTAACATGGTAGGCTAGTTAAATTGTATGATGTAGCACTTTCACTTTTATTGATGAGATGGATTATATTTCTTAAGCATTTGAAATTAAAGTGAATTATTTTTTCATTAAATGTCTAATAATATATTTATATGATATTATTTTATAAATCTAAAATGTACAATTATTAATATTAATATGTATATTTTATAATGATTATGCAAAATTTTTTAATATGTTAAATTTGTATTTTTATTTTCTAATATATTATTAATATCATTTTTAATTTTATAAAAAATAATTTTTTAGGAACTATTTATGTATTTCATAATAATATTATTAAGACAAAAATTAAAAATAATTTACTCTTAATTGAAAATTAAAAAATTTATATTAAAATTATTTAGTGATAAGTATTTTTTAATTAAATATTTTATAATATTTTAAAATAATATTATTTTATAAATATAAAATATATGGTTATAAAATCAATATATTAACATTAACATAATTTTTATAATTAATATTGATGTCATATCTTAGTAATCATTATAACCAAAATATTATATTTATTATATTTATACTTATTAATTATATTTAGCTTACTTTCTTACCTTGCATGATTATCTCGATCCAGCTCAAGATGTGAGGTGTAATATTTGCGGTAGGGAGGTGGAGTACTACGTGGGAAGTATGATGTTAGCCTTGGATTGTTTCATCATCTCATGTGCTATTATGGATTTGCATTGTCCTCATCATTATTTGATTTTGAAGAGGGATATTAGAGGAATGAATCCCATGCCTTGGGATATTTCTATTTATTATGAAAAGGTAAGTCCTTTATGGACTTATGCTTCTAATTATTTTTCCCTTAAAGTGGATTGCTTTTCTCAAGAGTGGGATTTTTGAGGGAAGCCTTAGCGACGTAAGTGCAGATCACATCTCCTTTGATGTTAAAGATTTGAGATTAAATGTCATCGTGACAAATAATCCCTATGTTTTCTCTTCATTGTGCCCTCACTTAGTTCCTAAGTCTCAGTCAATGAGACGTCATTTCAATCAGAGTTTGGAATGCAATTGGATTTTATTATCCATCATTGTTTTTTATTAGGGCTATTCTCACATGGATTGTGGGCTCTCGAAGTGGATTGGTAGAATTTGGAAAAATTTTAACCACTCTCTAATTTTTATCTATGTTTCTACTAGATCCTTCTAGATGTTGTTTGATGATAGTGTCTTGTTAGTAGAGGTATGGTCCGCTATTTTTTCATCAAATTATGGCATCATCTATAATATTTTGTTTTGCTTGCTAACTTTTTACCCACAAATGCGATTGTTGTGAAGGGTAAAATTTTTTCATCTGTCACTGCCACTATCATTCCATGGGGTCCCAAGAAAAGGTCAGAGCTATTATCCTATGTGCCTTTGCGTCAGAATGTTGAGCTCTAGAAGCTCTTTGAACAGGTTGGTATGACGCCATTCTTTATGGTGATGAGAGGGTATAACTATAATATAACTATGAAGTTTTACAACTCTTGGAGAGAGGATAGAGTTTAGTTGGTAGTACTGGGTTTGAAGTGTCCCCTAGGATGATTGTGGCTATGACTGGGCTTCAGTGCAGTGGCCTAAGGGTGTCCAAAATAAGCAATGGCAACTACCAAAGGTTTATGGATAGTTTTCTTGAAGGTGACAAAAAAAATTAGAGATGTCAAAATGGCTATGACAGAAAGCGCTTCTTGGCCCCTTATGGGGTTGTTAGTGTGCACATCATGAAGTATTTCACTCTGGAAGGGTGTTACACCATAATTCATGAGTACCATTTGATGAAGAAGAAAAACATCACTCTCTCAACCAACTCAACAAAACACAGATTATGGAAACTCAGATAAATGATTTATCCAAACTTGTCAATTACATATGTCAAATTAATCGAATTACAATTGCACAGATTCTATTCAAATCTAAAAAACAAATCAAAATTTATTACTCAGATTTCATGGAAATTCACATTACGTTTCAGGCAACTCTTATTCCTCTCTTCTACAAGCTCCCCTTTAAGCTGACTCTTTGTATTCTTACCCCATCTTGCTGCTCTCACATTACATCAATTTGACTCTTCCATGCTTCACATCTTTTTCTTTGAAACTCTATAACATTGTCATCCATCCGCTTGGTCCTACCCTCCTGCCATACGCAACTTCTCATCTCATATTCGGGCTTCATCTAGTTCGCTCCCCAGTTTCTTCTCAAAATGTTCCTCTTTCTACCCACGAGACTCTTTCTTTAGCTCAACATGTCTGACTTTCCTTCTATTGGCTTCTTCTCTAGGATTATTTTGCACTCTCACTGGTCTTTTAACCTGAGTATCGCCCTTTGTTCCCATACGGGCGCAGGGTTACATCTTCCACTTTGGCACTTTTATCATCTTATTTCAGCATTCACATATCTCCCATAATTTGACCTCTCCAATCCGCTTCACAAACACCTATATCTTATGTCAAATCTTTTTGAATGCTAAACCGGGCTCTTTCATTCTCCTAGTGCAGGTTATTACCTGATTTCTTCAGTGGTGTGAGCTAAGGAGGGATATGTTTGTTCTTTGGCTACGTCCCTCCAACTCTCGGTTCCTTCCACCCACACGCGCCCCTATTTCATGGTCTCTTTCTACCTTTATCTTTACCCACTCACCCTATCGTTTCCTCTCTATTGTATGATGGTTCATATGAAAATTGTGTGATAAGTGAAATCACCTAAGAATCTGAGGTGTTGCCTTCACAAAACCAGATTTAATTTGATTATGAAATATGAAACTTTTAATCATGTGCAATGGAACTTGAGTATACACTCATGATTTTCAATAAAGATTATGTCTTGGCTCCAAAGGTTCAAAATTTAATGTTTGCATATCATAAAAGCAAAGAGCCTTCTTCATACCCGTGTTGTGAATATGAGTAATGGGTAAGATCTATGAGATGACCCAATGAAAGTACATCATGAGTACTTAATTGAAATATAAATTTCAGTAAAACTTTATGCCACATACTTGGGACCTTATGAAAAATGGCTAAGACATGTATTTCAACACCCCAAAGACCTCCAACAATTCCATAATCAAATCAATAATCTGCTCATAAGAAACTTTCCATGAAACCTTATTGAAACTTTGAAATGATCATTATTTTTGGTAATGTTGATTTCCCTTCCCTCAGGATGCTCCTGCATCACATGCCAGGTAAGAAATTTTTTGAGCATGGGCTTACAAAGGTGGAGTTAGGTGATAGAACCACCTTTTCAGACTACAACCAATTTGTAGCGAGCTCCATTGCTAAAATTCTAACATCCTCTGCCAATTAGCCTGACCTCCTCTTCTAAGTACTTCCTCTCCACTCTACAAGTGAGCTCTCACATTCCTCTTTTGGTCGCCTCTTGGCTATACATTAAAAGTCACAACCTACAGGTTCATACGCACTGTCTAATGGCTATTCCTTTTTTGTCTTCACCTTAAGACAACCATTTCATTTCTCTCTCGACTCCTCTACAACCCTACCCTTACAACCTCCATGTTGCAATTGTACCTCAATTCTCATGAAGATTCAATTTCATCTACTATAGTCTACCATCATAAAATACTTTTTTCTGCATTTTTTGTTCTCAATCATTCGGGACTTCACTCACCTGCAATGATACTTTTGAGCTTCTCACTCGTGCTTCCATCTTTGCACCTTCTAGCCCTCAACTTCCAGGACTCTCTACATCTACAATAGTAGTTTCAGACTTCACTTGCACTTTTATTATCAATAGGTTTCATCATAAGCTGCTTCACATTCAACAGTCTACTTGTGCCCTTAGAACCTCTACTCACTTCCTTCTCCACCTCACAAGTTCTAGTGCAAACCGCTTCTTTCTCAGCACTCTATCCACATGCTCAAGACCACTAGCTTTGAAACCACTTGATGAAGAAGAAAAACACCACTCTCTCAACCAACTCAACAAAACTCAAATTACGCAAACTAAGATAAATGATTTATCCGAATTTGACAATTACATATGTCAAATTAATAAAATTACAATTGCACAGATTCTATTCAAATATGAAAAACAAATCAAACTTTATTACTCATATTTCATGGAAATTAACATTACTTTTTAGGCAACTCTTATGCCTCTCTTCTACAAGCTCCTCTTTAAGTTGACTCTCTATATTCCCACCCCATCTCGCTGCTCTCACATTACATCAAATTGACTCTTCCATGCTTTGCAATTTTTTCTTTGAAATTCTATAACACTATCATCCATCCACTTGGTCCCACCCACCTACCATATGTGGCTTCTCATCTCATATTCTGGGTTCATCTAGTTTGCACCCCAGTTTCTTCTCAAAATGTTCCTCTTTCTGCCCATAGGACTCTTTCTTTAGCTCAACAGGTTTGACTTTCGTTCTATCGACTTCTTCTCTAGGATTGTTTTGCACTCTTACTGGTCTTTTAACCTGAGCATTGCCCTTTGTTCCCATACAGGTATAGGCTTACATCTTCCACTTTCACATGCTTCTATCATCTTCTTTCAGCATTCACATATCTCCCATAATTTAACCTCTCCAATCGACTTCACAAATGCCTATATCTTATGTCAAATCTTTTTGAATGCTAAACCAGGCTCTATCATTCTCCTGGCATAGATTACTACCTGATTTCTTTAGTGGCATGAGCTAAGGTGGGATATGTTTGTTCTTTGTCCATGTCCCTCCTCCTCTCAGTTCCTTCCACCCATGCACATCCCTATTTCATGGTCTTTTTCTTCCTTTTATCTTTACCTACTCACCTTATCGTTTCCTCTCTATTGTGTGATGGTTCATCTAAAAATTACATGATAAGTGAAATCACTTGAGAATCTAAGGCATTGCATCCACAAAACTAGATTGAATTTGATTATGAAATATGAAACTTTTAATCATGTGTGATGGAACTTGAGTATACACTCCTGATTTTCAATAAAGATTATGTCTTTGCTCCAAAGGTTCAAAATTTAATGTTTGCATATCATAAAAGCAAAGAGCCTTCTTCATACCTGTGTTGTGAATATGAGTAATGGGTAAGATCTATGAGATGACCCAATGAAAGTACATCATGAGTACTTAATTTTAATCTAACTTTCAATAAAAATCTATGCCACAAACTTGGGACCTCATGAAAACTAACAGAGACATGTAGTTCAATGCCCCAAATACCTCCAACAATTCCATAATCAAATCAATAATCTACTCACACTACTCATAAGAAACTGTCCATGAAACATTACCAAAACTTCGAAATGATCATTGCTTTTGGTGATGTTGATTTCCCTTCACCTGGGATGCTCTTGCATTACCATTTTCCCTTTCTCTATCACATTCATAGGAATGAAAAAATGAATATACCTTTTTTTTTTGTTTTCATCTCTCAAACAATGTAAGGCTAAGGGTGCCTCGCCCCCCTCCACCAGGGTCTAATCCAGTGCCTTTATAACTTAGATGCTTCTACAATTAACCCCTTGCCGAGACCTTCTTGTGGTATCCCTACTTGTAATGTTGCCCCCGTGTCTCAAGTGGACCCCCTCCCTTGTCCCTCTCAGGTTAATTCGTCTAGTGCAGGTACTTCCTTTGTGAAACCTCCATCCAAGAAACCTTTTGATGTTCCTTCTTGTTTGAAACAATCCTCTATTAAATGCCTTCTTACCAAAATAAACTTTGTTATTCATAATTTAAAAGAAAAAGAGGCTAGTTCTAATCCACCAGGCAACCTCTTTGGTGCCAAAAGGAAAGTTTTTGATAGTGTTAAACCTAAAATACCAAAAAAAAGGCTTAGAAAAGCCTAGTTTAACTAGCCTATCACTTGTGAGCACCCTTTTTCTTAATACTAACCATGCAAAGCTTCCTAATTTTGGTAAGACCATGTTATTCCAACAAAAAGAATATGGTCATTGGAATTGCATTTGAGCTTCTTTGTTGAGTAGTGCTTGATACCCCTATTTAATTGAATAACATCCATCCTTGGATGCTGCCCATATTATTTGATCTGACTTTCCTGATATAATTACTATTCTTTTAGATAGAATACCTTGTAACAATTGTTGCTAAGAATCTGTTATTGGAGTCACAGTAAAATATTTCCATACAACTCTACCAGTTATTTCATCTGTTGTGTGGAAATAGTCTATTAATTTACTACCCCATAGCTAGGAAAGAACTGGTATGGTTGATTGTAATTATTGCATGTCCTTCAAAGGAGGATATCCATTTCAGGAGTCATTGGGTATGTGCAGGATCATCATGGAAAAATAGGCCCTTAATGGCAAAAAACTCAAAAAAATCAAAGTTAGACAACTTGACGTAAAAGTTTGAATAATTTATCTATATTATTTCAAAAACATGTAAGAATAGAATCTGCAGCAAATTGAATATAGTTTCTAAACTACTAGATGTATTTAGAAAAAAAAAATCCGGGTGATCCCAAAATAGTGGTTTACAATTTTTGGCCAAACTGGACACTGAATTTTTTATTTTTAACTAAATTTTCACATTCGGGCACTATAACAGCTAAACCATGAGGAGTTTGAAGATGATGCAAACTAGAGTCTCATCACATTTTGTCTATAGATTTTAAAAATATTTTTTCCAATTTTTTTAGAATTAGATTTCTCTTCTTTTTCCATCTCCCACAAAACTGGTTCTTTTTAGAAAACAACATTTTTAAAAAGTGACGCACACTGTATAACGCATAACCTTTTTTCCATCAAGGATAAAATTCCAATTCTTTCAAATTTACATTTGTGACTCTGATATCTAGTGGTTACACTTGGTTAGATAGTCTTTTATTGAATATTTTTTCTTTAATCAAGTTTCGAAGTCAAACTAATGAAAATTCAGACATAGCACGACCGTATAACGCGTAACTTTTTTTGTATATATCAAAATTCATTTTTTTTTTTGTTGGATCAAGGACTTCAATATCTGGTGCACTCATATTTTTCAATTTTTTTTTTGATAATTTTCTATTTTTCCACATGTACAGAACAAAGACCTTCATTTTTGATGAAAAACCTATGTTTAATAAAACTAAAAAAACAAATACATAATAAAACCAAAACATATTAAAATTATATTCATTAGATAGCTCATTCTGAAGACTACCTGATTCCAAGTTTGGTTTCTAAAGATTCCCCCATTTTCATCCTCAACCAGAGCTTTGAAGCTTAAAAAATTAGGTTTCTTGTGTGAACAAATTAAAAAATTAGGAAAAGGGGGGTTTGCTAGAACCAAGGGGGTTCTAGTGCAAACCCCCAGGGGTTCTAGTGAACCAGGGTTCATTCGAACCCCCTTTAATATGCACTTTTACTTTATTTTTTGGGTAGGAAATGTGGGCCCAAATAATTGATGGGTTCGATCGAACCCTAGTTCAGTCGAACCCCTTTATGGTTCGGTCGAACTTGTAGGTTCATGCGAACCCCTAAAACCAATTTTTTTTCCATGGGGTCATTTTTCTCAATTATCCTTCCTCCATCAAATTGTAAACCACTATTGTGGCTTCACCCATCTATTTGGTGAAAATTTGAAATTTCAAAGTAGTAGTACTTAAATTTCAGGGAAAAAAAAGTAGGTGTCTATCTTACCACCCTAACCATGCAATAAAATGATACTAGTTTTTTATAAGATTTTAGATATAAGTAGAGGACTCATGTCCCAATGTGATGCATATTTTTTGTAATTTTTTTCCAAGTAAATAATTAATTATGAATTTTTATTACAACAATTAAAAAATATAAAAATTCGTATGTCTGACCACCTTAACTTGGTCAAAACTTCATGATTGTTTTTTTTTTAATTGTACAGTATGCAAAGCATAGAATGTGACACATGTTTTGGATTCAAAAAATGTGATATCATTTGAAAGCTATAAATATTTTTTAATCAGCCTATCAATCAAGACTTTGGTCATAATTCAAATAGAAAATGAATAATAATTATTTGTTAAATTCAACGTAAATCATAATTTATATTGGTGGAAAAATAATAATCTCCTTTAAAAATCCTTTTTGTTTCATCAATTTTGGGTAAAAAAAAGTTGCCAACCACATACGCATCATATCACCACTTTTTGGCCCATCATGATCTTGCACATACCCCATTCCCTTCTTCTCCTTTGTGCACTTCCCATGAAATGTAAGAAGTGATGAGTTTCCTACATGAAATAATAAAATTCCATATAGCTGAGCTCTCTGGAGGATTGGAAAAAGTGAAAATTTGGGTAGGATTTTGATTGTCTAAATACTTATTCTACATTATCTTACACCATTTTGAATTTGGTTTAGAAAACAATTACCACACCAAATTACCCCCAAAAACCATGTTCCTTTTTGAGATATTATCTATGCCTACTCCACCTTTGAATTTATGTGAAAACATGCTATCTAGGGAAATTAAATGTACCTTTTTTCTCATTATTCATGTTACCCTTCAATACAAAATTCTTAATAAGATTCTCTATTTGATTAACAATTAATTTTGGGGCCTTAAGAATTGCTAAAAAATAGTTTGGAATTGCTAAAAGAACATATTTTATCAACATTATCCAACCAGATAGAGATAACCATCTAGCTTTCCAAGATAAAATTCTTGCCTTTATTCTCTGTAGAACATTAGTCCAATAAGAGATCTTGTTTGTTCCTATAACAAAAGGAATTCCTAAGTAGGTTTAGGGTAACTCAGCCAATTGAAATCCTAAGATTTTAACAATTTTCCTTTTGATTGTTGGCTTTGAATTAAAAAAATAAACCCTAGACTTGTTTGCATTTATCTTTTGTCCTAAGAATAAATAATACTTTTCTAAGATTGACTTTATCTAAGTAGCTTCTAAAAGAGTTTCTCTGACAGACAATAGAGTATCATCAACAAAGAGAGAATGAGTGACTGAAATATTTATGTGTGGAGTATGAATACCCTACGAAAGACCCTGGTTATGCCTTTCCATTATTACTCTACTCAATGCTTCAACCATAATGATGAAAAAAAGAGGAGCAAGTAGATCCCCTTATCTTACCCCTTATGAAGCACTAAAAAAGCCTGATGGTGAGCCATTGATTATCACTAAAAAATTAGCTCAGATTATTAAGCAAGACAAGATCTACTTGCACCATTTACCACTGAAACCAAATTTAGCCAAAAGTTTCATTAAGAAACTCCAATCAACTCTATAATAGGCTTTCATCATATCCAATTTTACAATGAAAGAAGATAAATGATTAGAATTGATTGAATGAAACACTTCATGAGCAACCAAGGCGCCTTTAGCCACTTCCCTTCCTGGTACAAATCCACCTTGCTCCTATGAAACAATTTTGGGAATGAGATGCTGCAATATAAGGTATATTGCTTTTGTGATGATTTTATAGATTGTGTTACATAAAGAGATTGGTCTAAAATATACAAAATTCTTCGGGTCCTTAACTTTTGGAAAGATTGCAATATTTGTAGCATTAAACTATTTTAACATTGTCCCTATTTCCTTGACTCTTCCAAGGCTAATAAAAAAAAAAATCCTGGCAAGAAATCCCAACACTTCTGAAAAACAAAGTTGTAAAACCATCCAGACTTGGAGCCGTATCAGGTGAAAGTGAAAGGACAACCTTTCTCAATTCTTCTAATGTAAAATGCTTCATCAAGCTCTCATTTTCTTCTTGAGTTAAAATCTTTGGTATTGCATCCATTAAGATCTACTCAACCCGATTTTCCTATAACAACCTATCCCCAAGAGCAATTAGAAGATTTTGAAAAAAATTTACCCCTTCCTCCTGTATTTCTCTTTTATTTGTGATCTAATTTCCAGTTGCAACACTTTGGATAAAAAATAATTATTTTTCCCTTTTGATTTGGGAAAAAGAATGATTTTTTTGTGTGTTTTGATTAACTTCCTTTAGCCATAATTCCCTTGATTTCTGTCTCCAATAAATTTCTTCCCAATTGCCTAATTCCTTTGAGACCAACTGCAGGAATTTATGTTTTTCATATGTGACTTAATCTTATCCCTTCTATATTATATGTTCATGAACTTCTACTAATTCCTTTGCAACTTGTTCGTTTTGTACAAAAATGTTCTTAAAGACTTGGACATTCCAAAATTTTATGTGTTTTTTAACATGTTGCAACTTTTTGCAAAATTGAAACATTTTTGTACCCTTTGGTGTAGGTGCACTCACCAACCACTGATGAAGAAGGGGTAAGAAATGTGGGTGGCTAAACCACATTTTTCAAACTTGAAAGAAGGCATATAATTAGGTAGAGTGTTTAACTGGGAGGATATCTTTTAATGCATTGTCTAAAATGAAAGAACTAAAATATTTCATTGTTTTATGAGGCATGAAAATACCTCCTTGCTTCTCATGCAATGATACTACTGCATTAAAGTCTCTTGCCAACACCACCTTTTCCTTTCCCAACCCCTCAATAATATTTGTGAGAGTATCCCATAACTTTTTTTTTTTTGAAGTGGATGTTGGCCCATAAATATTCAATAGTGAGAATCTGATGTCAAAACTTACCACTCTCATTAGCTGCCAATTTTGATCTTATTTATTAGAATCAATGGAGACTATTTTTGGGTTCCATAAGGTTATTAGACCTCTAGATGCCCCTTGAGTAGGGAGATGCATAGATTTCCATTTACTCCATTTTTGAATTGATACTTCATATGTCTCTTGTAATATTTTAGTTTCTTGTAACAAAATTATGCCTATGCCACAAGCATCTAACTAATGCTTGATTTGAGAATGCTTGTCAGAGGCATTTAAATACCTCTGGCATCCTAGGAAATCACTTTCATTGTAATTGAGGAGAGCAGAATGCTCTCCTTGGTCTTTTACTTGCTAAAATATTTCCATTAAGAGTAGTTTGTACCCCTGCATCAATCTCTTCTTTTAATTTGGCAACCTTTGACTTTCTACCCCTTTTTTCTTGGAGATTTTTGAACTATAGTTTGAGAGATTGGAATTTGTGATAATGATAGATTTTTTGAATAATCAAACTCTTGTACCTTCTCTACCTCCTTTTCCAAATTATCCTTTTTTTCTATGGTTTGATCATCATATATATGAAAAGGAATTGTCTTTGCAGATAAAGAATCATCCTCTTCATTCATTATATCCTCTATAAACTCATCAAATAAGTTTGAACCTATTGAAAAGAGAAGTTTCTCAACTAGTTCTTCCAATTTATTCAAGGAATACTTATAATTTGAGATGCCAGTGGAAGCCTTCTCAAAATTTGTACTAGGTACGTTGTGTTTGTTCTCAAGTAACATTTGTAATTGGAAATTGTTGGAGTATGGGAAACACTGAAAGGGGGGGTGAATCAGTGTTTCAATAATCAAATTCAACTCAATGTTTTTTTAAAACACATAACATCTTTGTAATCATTGAATGTTCAACTTCAAGAGTGTAACCAAATGTGACAACCAATAGTAGATCCTTTAAAAACAAGATGAAAACTCAAATATTGAAAATTAGATAAAGGAAGCAACAAGACTAAATTGCATGAATCATGATAATCACATAGAGCACAAAAGAATCATAACACAATTATTTTTTATGAGTGGAAAACCAGGTCATAGGGATAAAAAACCACTTGAGAAAATTGTCTCACTAGCTTAATAAAATCCCACTGATTATAGATCTTCATTGGCTACTTTTTTTGCCTCATTTGCTACAAAACATGCCTCACTGGCTACATAACATGTCTCACTGGGAAAGGAACCTCACTAGTTACTGGAAAATACAATTGCCTCACTGGAAAAATACAACCTCACTGGCAAAAAGGTCAATCTTTGTCTCACTGACTTGACCTTACAACATTTTCTCTAAATCCTAAAAAAATAAAAGACAAAGGGTTTTTTTGTTTCATTGCACTTTATTACAACTTTCAGAATCAATACATTTCATTTCCTAAAGGTTCATTGAGTTTGGAACCTATAAAACATAAAACATATCAATTTATTTTTCATTGATTTTCCATTCTACTTCTCACAAAACAAATTTGAGTATTCTATCGAAGAACATTAACTCTTACAGAGCATGAATAACAATAAAGTTAATCAAACCAATATCCCGTGACAATGTCACTTTTTATAACATTCAAATAAGAACTTCCTTCATCTGTAACTACCTCTTCAAAAAATGGTCAAAGTAACCTTCCATAACCACCTCTAGAAATTATTATGGAGTTGCCTTTTCAAAAATTTAGATTGCTATTATAACCATGAAAATTGTTCAAGGTAAACATATGTAACGTGCACTTTTTTACCATAGTTGACATTGTTCCCAAAAATCAGGTATGCAAACTAAATAAACTAGCCCACATCAATACAACAAATAAATCTTAGTTTGCACTTAATAACAACAAGGTATTTGTATAAACTCATTCCATAGCAACAAGGTATTGTATAAACCAAACTAAAGACAATTTTGTGACTGAAATACCATACCCATGTTGACATTGCACAATAATAGACATGCATGAGATTTAAAGAACAAACCCTTTAAACCATGCACTTTAGAAAGGTCGACATACACTTTTAATGCGTTGAAAAATTACAAATGGAGATTGATATCACCTTGTAGAAGCTGTATACTTCCTGAAAACCATCTCTCTTCATTTCCAACCACCATATCACCAATCTTCCAAGATTTCTCAAGCCCTAACATGACCATTACTTTTAGCAATAAACTACCTTAGTGTTTGGTCAATGATAACTTTTAGGGTTAATGATATCAAAGTATATTCATTATGCCTTTTGTGTTGGAATTATTCATCATATATTTGATTATTTCACATGAATGTAATAAAAAATTATAATGCTCAAAACCTTTGTGTCAGTCTAGGCCACAATGACATCAAAGTGTTAAGTCAACAAACCAAAACCTCATGAATTATTGCTACCTCAATGTCATAACAATGATAGCTCATAGTCACCAAATATCAACCAAACCAATGAAGTTCATGCCCTTTATAAATGTATCAAGGTAACAACCTAACTTGACATCAATGCCAAAACCAAGCTATGTTAAAGGGGTCAACAAACTCCCCCTTTGGAATTGATGTCAAACCCTGTCACAACAATCAAAGTTTGATCACCTATATAAGAATCACAAAAATGTCACTTCCAAATGCATGAGAAATGAAATGATCACTGTTAATAAACTGATCTACATAGAAAATGATCACTTTCAATAGCCAATATACTAAGTGTTGAATGTAATAACCAAGCTAAATGTACTAAATGTAATAACTGAGTGACTGTTGAATGTTACATCTCCCCCTTTTGACAACAATGCCATAGGTCAAAGGGGTAAAAAATAAAAAAATAGCCACATCAGAAGATAGAGAAACTATAAAAGCAAAATGTTACCAACAGTTGAACCTATAAGGAAAAACCAAGCACCAAGAAATCTGTTGTCATAGTAAACACTGAACCACTGTTAGATCAAAATATAAAATCCATAAACAAAGCACTATAAAAATGAGTCATGATGACTACCATAGTATAGTAAACTATCAAATTGAATATATGCCAACCACGAATATCATTGCCATATCAGAAAAAGATGGAATATTCACTATATATCCATGATGCAGAAACATGAGAATAACAACATCAATGCATCACATATACATTGTGAAGTAAAATTGATTGAAGAGAGAAATGAAGAGAAACATAATAAACCACTAGGGATAAATAATGATTTGTCAAACTCCCCCTAAAATTATGCAACCAAAAAGATCATCGAATCCCCCCTAGAATAACAACCAACATATTGTCACACTATTAAGCTTCTCATGCAACACCATTCAAGCAAGGAAACATTGTTTAGTAGGGAACTATTCTATACACTATCCCAAACATACTTTCATGGAAACTGAATGCAAATATTATCAAGATTGTTGTCCTCATGAAATGTCATGAAAGATGGAACCAAATTAGAAAAATAATCATACAAGACTATCCTAGGAAGTGTATCTTCATACAAAGATCAAACTCATCAAAACATTATGAAGATATGGTTA
This sequence comes from Sequoia sempervirens, assembly GCA_007258455.2. Taxonomy (NCBI): domain Eukaryota; kingdom Viridiplantae; phylum Streptophyta; class Pinopsida; order Cupressales; family Cupressaceae; genus Sequoia; species Sequoia sempervirens. Next base: position 24,032 of record VDFB02297539.1, read on the forward strand.
AGCATTCAAACATGCATTGAAATCACTAAAACACTACACAATAACAAAAGTCACCAAGAAGAATGTATTGTTATTGCAACATAGATAAAGAAGCATACCACACTGTCAAGGAATCAAGCCTATCATCACATATTAGATAAAAAGAATCAAACACATACCAATATGAGCACCAGTCATTTGAATTATAAGGACGTTTCCTCCTTGAAGCATGAAGCAATTCTAGTATTTGTGCAACAGTCAAACAATCATTATCAATACCTTTTCAAAAAAATCCACTATCTTAAAGCACAAAGACATTGATATCAAGTATAAACCATTGAAAACCTAGCATTGAGAATTAGCACTAACAACTTTCACTATATATACATGGTGCAAGATACTCCAAGAGATCACAAACTACAACACATTTGCATATCAACCTATGTTACTAATAGTAGATACCCCACTTTGATAAACAAGATATTGTGCATGAAACATGCAACATGTATGCTTCATTTGGTAGAACAAGATAGAAAATTGTGTGCCACTGTGACACAAGCTACAATGTCAAACTACAAACCCATAAAGAAATCATTGAGCATACAAAGTTTGCATAACATATCATGATAGCAGAAAATCATCTCATGAACACAAGATACAATTTGTCACAAGTCATTGTTACTAACCATTGAAATGGATAATCACCTTGACCATGCATATCATTTTCAACATGATAACATACATACCACTGTGCTTCTAGTCATTTGATTGTATACTTCCATTTCAAATATAGTCAAGGGTAGACCCAAGTTCCACAGTCACTACCCAGATGTCATCATTAAGTCACTGTCATAGTAAGTATTCATTCAAAAAGTGAGCAAATAAAAAAATTTCACCTCAACAACATCCACTATCATAGTCAAAGTGCTATAAAAAAGATGAACCTCCAAACATAGAAGCACTGTCATGAGTAGTGACTTTTAAATCAAAACCTCTAATAAGATCTATTATCATTATGTATTTCTCACACATCACTATCTAAGTTGTCCATCAAGACCTAAGTGATTCATCAACCAATGCACTACCAAGAACATGCACCACAATCCAAAACACTATTAGTGGAAAATGTCATTGTAAAAGGATATGTTAACATTGTCACTTCACTTCCCAAAATGAATGTTCCAAGATAATCCTAGTTCCACTATTCCAACAAATAACAATTAAGCTTGGAGAGCACTACTAGGTCAAAGCAATCATTCAATTGTCAAATGATATTTTAGCACTGTCACTTCAAAGCTTCTTAATCTTGTCAACCACTAGACCAAGCAAGCTAAGTAACCATTGCAAAAAGCATTGAACCAAAGGCACTACTGAAAACAAGAGAATAATCAATAAAAACATTTTCATTAATCAAGCTTGCACCAACCATATTAATTTATTGTAGAACCTTCATTTAACTTTCCACACATGCATATCATATCATGCATCAAATCAACTAAGAATTAGTTATAACTTTTTCCTGAACATCATTGAAGCACTATATTTTTCCAATCAAAACCACATTATGATAGATGTACAACCTCATTGCTGCTAATGAGATATTAATCCCAATCAGAAACACTATGATTTGAGCTATCACTGAGATAAAGTAGATTGAAAAAAATTCATTGAAAGAAAATTTGATGAAGTTTACTAAAGAAACAACCAATAATGCAAATCCTTGGAGCAAGAAAGAATACCTTAGTACCAAGCATGAACTAACCATGCTCTAGCACCTTGAAAAATATGTATCAACAACAAACCTTCACTTTGAATTAGCATCATGAATAGCACTGAATGAAATCAATACTAGCTCAAAAAACACAAAGAGGTATAGTAATCACATTGTCCATAAGATAAAAAGTAAACATTCATTGTGCACACTCCATTTTGCATCTTATAATGAAGCACTCCTTTGTTTTCCTCTTGATGAAACCTCTTAGCTATTGACTATGAGGTTTGTAAAATATAACATAAGACCATTCCCCCTCAATTTACACTATCCTCTAAACATTTATAAGAGTTTATTGTGTAGCATGCACAAGATTAGGTTCTTTCCTCCTCCAAAATTTCGCAGGCTCTTTCCTTTTCTAAACCTTCTTAACTGATTTCTTCTTGTCATCAGATGCCTATGACTTCGAATTTTTCTTATGTAAGAAATCATTTCTTCTCTCGTATTTTACAAACCTAGTTCTACAATACTTTGCAGCATGACCATGGTTATGACATTTATAACATATTACATTCATATTCTTAGAGAATACATATTGACTCTTTTTATACCTTCTTCTACAATAACTTGCTTTATGCCTATAACCAATACATAAATAACAATAACCAAGAAATGAATAAATGTACCTCACTAATTGATCTTTCCAAGTAGGTGGAGATCCTACGGACCAGTTGGCTCTACTTCTTCTTCATCTATTGATTTCCTTAAACTATTTGCTATCAACAATCTTAACTTTTGAATTCTTCTTTTCTTTAGCTTTAGGGGTTGTAGCGTGATAACTTATATCAATCTTCTTTCATGGTGTTTTTCTGACTCTAGAACTCTACCCTTCAATGAAGCCCAAACCAGTAACACCCTTGTGATATTTTTTCTTAACATCTCATTCAACTTGCTAGTGCTCTCATCAAATTTTTGATTCTTTTCTAGCTACTTTCCAACATTCTCAAGATATTTCCTTAGAGAGACTATTTCTCCTTCAAGCTTTTGGCATTCAACTATTTTGAATTCTAAATCAAACCTTGTCATATCTACTATGGATCTCTTGTTTTCTTCAATTCCTAATTTTAGATCAACAATAAACTCATATTTTATGGTTTTTTCTTTTAACAGAGAGTTTTCATCTAGTTGTGTTCTTAGAGACAACACTTCAGCCTTTATCTTTTGACAATCTTCTAATTTGGTTTGTAGTTTCATGCAAGTTGCTTCTTCAACTTTTCCAAACTCTTTCAATTACAATTTTAACCTTTGTTCTCCATTCTAAGTTTCTTAATTTTATCAAAAGCATAGATGAGCTCACCTTCCATATCAATCTCATATTCATTTTCATCAAGGGTATGTGTAGGATCATTATGAAAAAACAAGCCCTTAAGTGGCGAAAAATTCAGAAAAATCAGAGTTAGGCAACTTCACCTAAAAATTTGAATAAGTTATCTATATTATTTCAAAAATATGTAAGAATAGAATCTGTAGCAAATTGAATGTAGTTTCTAAACTACCATGTTTATTTAAAAAAATAAAAAATCAATTTAGTGAAAATTTGAAATTTCAATGCAATAGTACTTAAATTTCAGGGAAAAAATAAGTAGGTGTTTGTCTGATCACCCACAATAAAATGATAATATTTTTTTATAATATTTTAGATATAAGTAGAGGACTCATGTCTGGATGTGATACATATTTTTTTGTAATTTTTCTCCAAGTAAATAATTAATTATGATTTTTTTATTACAACTTTTAAAAAATATAAAAACTCATATGTCTAACCACCTTAACTTGGTCAAAACTTCATGAAATTCAAATTTTATTTTTTTAATCCTATAGTATACGAAGCATAGAATGTGACACATATTTTGGATTCAAAAAATGTGATACCATTTGAAAGCTATAGATGTTTTTCAATCAACCTATTAATCAAGACTTTAGTCGTAATTCAAATAGAAAATGAATACTAATTATTTATTAAATTCAAAGTATAACATAATTTATATTGGTGGAAAGCTAAGAATCTCCTTTAAAAACCCTTTTTGTTTCATTGATTTTGGGTAAAAAAAAAGTCATCAGCCACATACCCTACACATACCCATCATATCGCCACTTTTTGGCCCATCATGATCCTTCACATACCCTCAAACTATTGTTCAATATCACTCACTAAGTGATCTCCTTCTTTGTCTACACCCTTCACTACAAATTCATCTTTTGTACTACGTTTAAATGGTGTTTTTTGTTCAGTATTTTGCTGGATATTTCTTTTTTCCCTATTTCTTTTACTTTTTTCCATATAAAAAATACTCCACTACTAGGAACCTCTTAAGTTGGTTAGAATTATGAAAGGGTATAGCTCTGATACCACTTGTTGGAGTACAAGAAACACTAAGAGGGGGGGTGAATCAATGTTTCAATAATCAACTTCAACTCAATGGTTTTTCAAAACACATAATCTCTTTGTAATCATTGAATGTTCAACTTCAAGAGTGTAACCAAGTGTGATAGCCAATAGCCATTCCTTTAAAAAACATGAAAACTCAAATGTTACAAAGTAGATAAAGGAAGTAGTAATGCTAAATTGAATGAATAATTATAATCACATGAACCACAAAAGAATCATAACATAATATTTTTTATGGGTGCAAAACCCTCATAGCCTAGATAAAAAACAACTTGAGACAATTTCCTCACCGGCTTAATAAATTCCCACTAATTGCAGAGCCTCACTGGCTACACAACATACCTCATTGGCAAAGGAACCTCACTGGTTAAAATTATGTCTCACTAGAAAATAGAACTGTCTCACTAAAAAAATACAACCTTACTAGCAAAAAGGTCAATCTTTGTCTCACTGACTTGACCTTACAACATTTTATAAATCTTGAAAAAATAAAAGACATAGGGTTTCTTTTTTTCACTGCACTTCATTACAAATTTTAGAATCAATGCATTTCATGTCCTAAAGGTTCATTGAGTTTGGAACCTATAATTTAACATAAAACATATCAATTTATTTTTCAGTGTTTTTGCATACTACTTCTCACAAAACAAATTTTAGTATTATGTCCAAGAACATTAACTCTTATAGAGTATGATATAAAAATAAAGTGCATCAAACCAATATCCTATGACAATGTCACTTTTTATAACATTAAAATAACAACTTCCTTCATCTATAACTACCTCTTCAAAAAATGGTTAAATTAACCTTCCATAATTGCCTCTAGAAATCACTATGGAATTGCCTTTTCAAAAATTTAAACTGTTGTTATAACCATGAACATTGTGCAAAGTAAACATATGTAATGCACTCTTTTACTATAGTTGACATTGTGCCCAAAAACTAGGTATGCAAACTAAATAAACTAGCTCACATCAATACAACAAATAAATCTTAGTTTTCACCTTAATAATGACAAGGTATTTGTATAAACCTGTGCCCTAGCAACAAGGTATTGTATAAACCAAAACAATAGACATATGTGTGACTAAAAGAACAGACCCATGTCGAAATTGCACAATATTAGACACATATTGGATTTAAAGAACAAACCCTTTAAACCATGCACTTTAGAAAGGTAGACATACACTTTGAATGCATTGCAAACTTGCAAATGGAGATCGATATCACCTTGTATAAGCTGAAAAATATATTGACTGCAAACCATCTCTCTTCATTTCCAATTGTCATATCACCAATCTTCCAAGATTTCTCAAGCCCTAATGCGACCATCACTTTCAACAATAAAATATCTTAGTGTTTGGTCAATGATAAATTTTAGTGTTAATGATATCAAAGTATATTCATTATACCTTTTGTGTTGGTATTCTTCATCATAGCTTTGATTATTTTGCATGAATGTAATCAAACATTATAATGCTCAAAATCTTTGTGTCGGTCTAAGCCACAATGACATCAAAGTGCTAAGTCAACAAACCAAAACCTCATGAATTAAATTTCCACCTCAATGTCATAATAATGATAGCTCATAGTCACCAAATATCAACCAAACCAATGCAGTTCACGCCCTTTATAAATGTTTCAAGGTAACAACCTAACTTGACATCAATTCCAAAACCAAGCTATGTCAAAGGGGTCAATAGAAATGAACACTATTCTTCAATGAGGAAAAATATTTCTCTACATTATGCATGGGATTGAGAGTAATCTAAATGAAGCTCCCACTAAACATCAATTTGTTGATAATATTTTTTAGCTACTTGAGAGTGACATAGAGGGTATAAGAGATGTTTGAACTTGCCCTATTATTCTACATAATGTATCTATCTCTTTCACTGGATATTAGAGTTCTAGCTCTAATGCTTCTCTGCTTCTTAGTGTTTTTGAATACCCCTTGTCGATAGATTGAATGAGATTTCCATTCTCAGTGCAAGAATCCAACCTTTGCACTTCAACTTCCTAGGATATTGGTATTGGTTCTACTTGATCTGATAGTGCCTTAAAATTACCCAAATCTTGATAGATTGTTTTAGTGTGCTCCAAGGAATGACATATTTTTCATGCATTCTCTGAAGTTTCCACAACAATATCTTGAACCCACTTTCTATAGGGTGATCCCACAAAGCTAGTTTATAATTTTTAGGAGATTCTGATTTTTGTTGAAAACACATATTTTTAGAAAATATAATGATTTAAGCCCTAAAAAGTTTCATTTAAAGAATTCCAATTGAAGATGGCTTGATCAAACTACCTTAGATCAAACCCCCTTGGATAGAATCCCACAGTTTTAAACCATACCTACAATAGAGTCTCCTTTACAACTATCAAAATGCTGATAAAAAACCACTTTTGATTTACCTTTTGGGGGATCAAATGAATTCATTTAAAGTTTTTTTTTTGTAAGTATGTAGTCCTTATTATAAGCTTCCCAAAAAGTATAATTTTAAATAAATTTAATTTATTATTATATTTATTTTTATTTCTTGTGAATGTAGGTTTTTCACCAAAAATCAAGCTCTTTGTTCTGCACATGTCAAAAAATAGAAGATTATCAATTTTTTTTGAAAAATATGAGTGCACCAGATATTGAAGTCCTTGATCCAATCAAAAAAATGAATTTTGATGCATACAAAAAAGTTGTGTTATACAGTCCGCCTATGTCTAAATTGTAATTGGTTTGACTTCAAAATTTGATAAAGGAAAAAATATTCAATAAAACACTATGAAACCAGATGGAAGCACTAGATATCATAGTTAAAAATCTAAATTTTTTAAAAATATAATTTTATCCTTCATGGAAAAAATGTTTTGTGTTATATAGTGAGCGTCACTCCTTAAAAATGGTGTTTATTGAAAAAAACTAGTTTTCGAAGGAGATGAAAAAATAAGTGCATTCTGATTCCAAAAAAAATGAAAAAAATATATTTAGAATCTATAGAAAAAATGTCACAAATCACTAGTTTGCATCATCTAAAATTCCTCATGGTTTAGCCGCTATAGGTGCCCAAAGTAAAGATTTAGTTAAGAAAAATCAATTCAGTGTCCAGTTTGGCCAAACTTGTAAACTAGTATTGTGGGATCACCCAATACTTAGAATTAATATGAATTTGAATTGGAAGGGGTTTTATGATATCTAATAACACACAAACCCTAACATGTTTTGTGGGATTTCTGAAGAATGCCAAATCATGCTTAAGGAAAATACCAACACGATTTGCCATAATTTTTATTAGCTATAACTCTCTATACTCTGAATCTAAAACATGTAGTTGTATCCAAGATGGAACAAATTTAGGCACAAAAATTTCAGATCTAAAATTTGACATCCATCATTGCATGCACAAATGAGATCCTTCAAAAATACAAGAATTTACTTTGAAAACTTTATCTCTATGAGCTTTCTTATCAAAAAATACAAGAAAAACGCCCTTAGATTGATCTAGATAAAGAATTTGCATAGCCCCTTCCCATTCTTCATATAAAAGATCTGGTATGTGCAGGATCATCATGGAAAAAATAGGCCTTTAAGTGGCAAAAAAATTAGAAAAATTAGAGTTAGGCAACTTGACATAAAAATTTGAATGAGCTATTTATATTATTTCAAAAATATGTAAGAATAGAATCTATAGAAAATTGAATGTAGTTTCTAAACTACTAGGTTTGTTTTTTATTTTAAAAAATCTATTTGGTGAAAATTTGAAATTTCAATGAGTAGTACTTAAATTTTAGGGAAAAAATAAGTAGGCGTGTGTCTACCACCCTAACCACAATAAAATGATAATATTTTTTTTATAAGGTTTTAGATATAAGTAGAGGAATCATGTCTCGATGTGATGCATTTTTTTTGTAATTTTTTTCCAAGTAAACAATTAATTATGATTTTTTTATTACAATTTTTAAAAATATAAAAAAACTCGTATGTATGACCACCTTAACTTGGTCAAAACTTCATGAAATTCAATTTTTCTTTTTTTAATCATATATTATGCGAAGCATAGAATGTGGCGCATGTTTCAGATTCAAAAAATGTGATACCGTTTGAAAGCTATAGACATTTTTCAATCAGTCTATCAATCAGGACTTTAGTCATAATTTGAATAGAAAATGAATAATAATTACTTATTAAATTCAAAGTAAAGCATAATTTATATCGGTGGAAAGCTAAGAATCTCCTTTAAAAACCCTTTTCATTTCATCAATTTTGGGTAAAAAAAAAGTTGTCACCACATACCCATCATATTGCCACTTTTTGGCCCATCATGATCCTGCACATACCCATCTTTCAATGTGAAACTTTGGAAATAGGGGGCTCTAATCTATTAGAAGATAGAAGTAGGGTTTAGGAAATATTTCACTTAGTTCATTCAAGGATACCTTAGAGATCTTAATCTAGGGATGTAATGAAGGAAAGAGATCTACAATAAGGCATCCTAGGGTTTGATTAAAAGTATAAAGGGGGTTCACCGCCAAGTTGGGGCTTGGGAAGACTAGTAATATGCAAAACCAAATGACAAAACATAATGATATGCAAGACTTAAGTAAATGACTTAGAAATGAGTCCAATTCAGAATAGTAAAGTGTGATCCCACAATGTACTGGTTTACACTTTTTGGCCAAACTAGACATTGAAATGAACATTTTGAACTTTTTCTTCACTTTCAGACACCTATAGTTATTAAATCGTGAGGAAATTGAAGATGATGCAAAATAGTGATTTGTGAAATTTTTTCTATAGATTCTAAATATATATTTTTAAAAAATTGGAATCAAATTCCATTTATTTTTCCAACTCCTTCGATAACTAGTTTTTAACAATAAATGCCATTTTCTAATTTGTGACATGTAATTGCTAACACAACATTTTTCTATGAAGGATAAAATTCTATTTTTTTAAATTTAAATTTGTAACTACGATATCTAGTGCATGAAATTGGTTTCATAGTGTTTTATTGAATTTTTTTCTTCATTAAGTTTTGAAGTCAAACCCATTAAAATTTAGACATAGGTTTACTTGCTAACAAAATTTTCTTGTAAGTATTGAAATTCTTTTTTCTTGGTTTGATCAAGGACATCAATATCAAGTGCATATATATTTTTATAATTTTTTTGGTAATCTACTATTTTTCCACATGTGCAAAACAAATAGCTTGATTTTTCGTGAAAATCCTACATTCACAAGAAATAAAAATAAAATAAAATATATTTAAAATCATACTTTTTGGGAAGCTTATAATAAGGACTACATACTTACAAGAAATAAATTTTAAATGAATTCATTTGAATCCCCAAAAGGTAAATCAAAAGTTATTTTTTATCAACATTTTGGTAGGTGTAAAGGAGACTGTTATAGGTGTGGTTTAAATATAGCATCGCTCTATCCAAGAGGGTTTGATCTAAGGTGGTTTGATCAAATCCTCTTCAATTGGAATCCTTTAAATGGAACTTTTCAAGGCTTAAATCATTATATTTTATAAAAATATTTGATTTCAGCAAAAATTAGGATGTCTCATAAAGTGTAAACCACTATTGTGGGATCACCCTAAACTGGAAAATTATAGAGGTGCACCTAGAAACCTGAATGTGCTTGGAACAAGGTTTGAAATCCTGAAGATGCTGACTTTAATGCTCACTAGGAATCATATGCTAGATTGGGTGATTTAGTCCCAAACTAGGGTTTCTAGGCAGAAACAAGAATCTAGTAATGACAAGTTTGAATCCTCACAAATTTAGGAAAAGTAGTATACTAGGACTCATACACCGCAAGTAGTGTATCAATCCCATTCTAGTTTTTTGGGAAGTCAAGATTTGAATCTATTCTCCTATCTCTGCTCTTTCTTTCAAACTTGATTTCTAGATTAGAACCTATAAAAAGACTTGCAAAATAGAGTGTTGTATTGATTTGTTTATGGGGGGTTTTCCTCAGTCAAACCCCTGGTTTGGTAGTTAAACCTTGATAGAAACATTGGGTTTTGAAAGTAAATGTGAATGCAAGCTCTAATATTAAGTGCATCTAAGATTAGGAGATCTAAAATGTCATAAAACCCTATTCCAGTGTGCAAGAATAAGATGCATGAATGAAATGTAAAGAGGATGACTCACTTTGGGAGATCCCTAATTACCATAATAAATCACAATAATGCATGCACCTTCCTTTAGGATGAAAATAAAATGATAATGGGTGATGGAATCACTTAGGAAACAAGTCATTAGGCTTGGCTTGATGGTTAGTTGCATCTCCTCGACCTAGAATCCATCATGATTCACTATAGACAACCATCATCAATCCTTGAAAATGCTAGATCTTGAATGAAAGTGATCTTGAAGACCTGCAAAAAAACTATAATGTGACTCCAAGGCTTCAATTTTTTTGGCTACTTGCTCTTGAATGGTCTTTTAAAAGTGTGCATGAGTGCTTGTGAATGCTTAGATCTTGAATTGCTTTTCTAGATGAAAATAATGATTTGAAACCTTGTTTATATATGCACCTCATATAATTTACCATTTGTTAGATCTCAAATGCCAAAATGAACCAAAACTTTGAATTAAAAACCTTAATTTCTTGCTCAAACCCTAAAAAGGGACCACACGGGACTCATACACCACTTATGGCATATGGTTCCCACCTAGGGGGGCTCATATGTCCAAGGTGGCATATAAGTCCCACCCTAACTTTTTGAGGTGAGTAAATGTCAAGTTGTTAGAAAATTGAATGCATTTGCTAATTTTGTTGGGATTTTAGTCAAAATAAGCCTTGAGATATGAAATAAAGGGTCTTAGGGGCCTATTAATGATGATTTAAAGGGTTATGAATGCAAGGGTACTAAATAGGCCCTAAATGTGAAATTATACCATCTCCAAGAAGGGAGTATAGTTTTCTACACTACATTTAGCCCCCACTTTAGCACCCATATGACTGTACGTGTATATGCAAGATAAAAGAATCAAACAATAAACTTCATGTCATAAAAGGATACTCATATAGATTCATTCACAAACATGAGGGAATGAAGTTCCCACTATAGCTATCTGCAAAACCACAATTTTAGGACCCACATCCTACAAGACCAATTTGTTAGTTGTTCAAAATATTCTCTTATCTAACTTCTTTACGAAATCAAATTTGAGATTTGAATGTATGCCCCCGCTTCATTCTACTTGCTTTATGGAGGTGGAATCAAGGTAGCAGTCTAGTTGCATCGAATTGCATGTAAGTCATATCAGAGGGTATTTCCAAGTACCATACCACATAATGATAGAAGTTTGATGAGAATGGGAACATAATCATGAATCCAACACAACAAATAGAATTGAAAACAAAGTTCTCTACCCACTAATATGCTAGTTTTAGTGAAAAAGCACTTTTAACCCTAATATGAAAATGACCTAATTTAAACATATATAAGAGTAAAAAGTGAAGTTAATTGTAATCATTTTATCTTTTACCTTCTTGTAGTTTGATTTTAGTGAAGAGTGAGCAAGAATCCTGAGTGTACAACCATATGCGCCCCTGAGACTAGACAACCTATGTGAGGAGGTGGCACAAGGTGATCTACAACATCCTATGAGTGAATTATTTTGTACCTTAACTTTGTTTTTACGCATTTATTTTATGTTTTTATGCATTTCTACATAGATTTAGGACCTTGGAAGAAAAAGTCATAAAGCATCCCTTTTTTCACAAAGTGTCACTTTTTTTGCAAAGTGTCCCACATTTTCGTGAACTGTCCCACTTTTTGACAAAGTGTCCCATTTCTTTGCGAAGTGTCCCAAACAGGGAATAAAGTGTCTAGGACCCTTAGAAAAGTACCCTAGAGCAACTTTAACACTCTTTTTGACTGTTTATGTATAGATTTAAGATTTTAGAATGATTATATATGATGTTTTAGCTTCTTTTGTTAGATTCCTCTATGATCACAACATCTTAGTGGTAGATTATTCTATCACTTATGAGACATTGTTAGGATACTATCAAAGGAGGATACATAGTTCCTACAGGTGATTGGTATATATTGGGCATACCTCATGCCAACGATGAGATACCATGACACTATGATTATCGAATTATTAGAGAGGTGGGACATAGATACCTACACCTTCCAATTACCCATTGATGAGATGATGATCACCTTGGGGGTGATCCCATAATACTTGTTTACAAATTTTGGCCAAACTAGACATTGAACTAATTTTTTCTAACCAAATCTTCACTTTCGAGCACCTATAGTAGTTAAACCATGAGGAATTTGAAGATGATGCAAACTAGTAATTTGTAACATTTTGTCTGTAGATTCTAAATATATTTTTTTCAAAAAATTTGGAATGAGATTTCACTTCTTTTTCCATATCCTTTGAAAGCTAGTTTTTTTCAATAAACACCATTTTTAAGGAGTGACGCTCACCGTATAACACATAATTTTTTTTCCATAAAGGATAAAATTCTAATTTTTTCGAATTTAGATTTGTAACTACTATATCTAGTGCTTCCAATTGGTTTCATAGTGTTTTATTGGATATTTTTTCCTTAATCAAGTTTCGAAGTCAAACCAATTACAATCCAGACATGGATGAATTGTATAACAATTTTTTTTTTGTATGTATTGATTTTTTTTTTTGTTGGATCAAGGACTTCAATATCTATTGCACTCATATTTTTTTAATTTTTTTTATAATCTTCTGTTTTTCCACATGTGCAAAATAGAGAGCTTGATTTTTGGTGAAAAACCTACATTCACAAGAAATAACAAATAAATATAATAATAAAATTAAATTGATTTAAAATTATGATTTTTGGGAAGCTTATAATAAGGATTACATACTAAAAAAAAATTTAAATGAATTCATTTGATCCCCCAAAAGGTAAATCAAAAGTGGTTTTTAATCAACATTTTGATAGGTGTAAAGGGGACTATGTTATAGGTATGGTTTAAAACTAGCGGGGTTCTATCCAAGAGGGTTTGATATAATGTAGTTTGATCAAACCCTTTTCAATTGGAATGATTTAAATGGAACTTTTAAAGGCTTAAATCATTATATTTTCTAAAAATATGTGATTTCAATAAAAATCATAATCTCCCAGAAATTGTAAACTAGCTTTGTGGGATCACCCTTGGAGGATGTGTATCAAATTCTTTGACTTCCCATCCAAGGTGAGAGAGTCAATTTTGTAGAGGATTGTACATACAGGTAGATGCGATCAGATGTAGGGTACTACCTTGGAGGGAATGTTCAAGGTGAGATTGTGGTGCCACACATCAAGCTATAGTAGCTACTCTATGCACGATCACCAATTGTGAGACAGATTATGATATTCACCATAGCACTAGTACTAGTCCCAGATAGCCAAGGAGCATAGTTGGATGGAGGCCTAGTTCATGTGATATGGGAAATGGATCATCTTGCACATCTGTATTATGATTTAAGATGATTCACATATCATGAGTTTGAGAGTATGGTACATTTTATGCTTCTATAGGTTTGGTGCCTAGAGCATATCACATGCATCAGGCCTATAGTATATTTTTGTATATGTTCCCTAGGATATCCACGCTCATTTAACTATCCACTGAGATAGGCATGGCAGTATGGAGATTTACATTTCTGGAAAGTCTGATTTCATCAACTAGATTAGGAGGAGATCCTTTAGAGACCTTACCAATTGATACCATAGTGGCCAAACAAGACCCGACAGTTGAGGAGGATGGAGAGGGACAAGTTTCTATTAGGCAGGCATGATTACGTAGTAAGACCATTCTACTATGATCGTGTCATGAGACAATTCATATAGGTGCAGGTATGACTAGTAGCATGACTATTCTATAGGTGATCAATGTGGAATGCAAATGAGGTAGAGGAGGACTACAACGAGGACGCAAACTCATCAAAATATCATCTACTATATACTTTGAGTGTAAGGATTTTGAGAGTATCTTCATTTTAGCACTGTTCTTGGTCCTTAGAATTACATGAGACCAATCTAGAGACAAGAATCCTCCCATTTTAGTAGTAAAACCTCTAGAAACACCCTAAAAATGGGAGGAATATCAAACATGACTACCTCTTGGGTGACTGTAATGTTGGGACACAAACATAGGATTTTGATTAGAACTACAACAAAGCCTCTCTTTCCATCCAAATACATGATTCCTCTATCAAGGGATTCATATTCTAATTTCAAAGAATCTACAACTAGCTTAAGCATAACCATCTTGCTAGCATCATAGTTGATCATGAAATTATGTAGTTGCTTTCCACTACAATGAGGCTTAAGAATCTAATGGGGTAGGTTTTGGCTTTCTTACCTCACCCCTAGCATATTTTTTCCTTTGTGTTCATGAATTTTATAGCTCCCAAAGCCTGAGGATACTTAACTATCATTTTCCCTTTCTCTTGATCATGTGTTGGGGTTGGATCAATTTGTGGGGTTGTCCTATTCTCTCCCAAAGCCTCCTGCAACAAAGATTTCTAAACTTGGGGATAGCGAAAATATCCCATAAAGACATGTTGGTATGGGAATTCTTCAATTGTTTGACCATATTAAGTGATTTGAGTGGTGGTATCTTTAGCTTGAAAGGGAATAACTCTTTCAACTTTTGAAAGGTTTGAACCACCGCGAATGAACCAACAATATTCTCTGCAACCTCTTTATGTTGTTTCACTTGAAGTACAGGCTCTCCTATGCACCTCTGCTTAGAGTGGGTGTTGTAATCTAACTAGACTTGTGGATTCTTTGATGTCGAAGCTTCATTAGAAAACACCACATCCTCATCTCCCATCTAGGAGAAAAGCACATGATCCAAGGTAATATTTTCCTCTTATTCTAGTAGCATGCCTTGCATTTTAGCATTAAGCATAACAGTCTCCACTCTAGGGTGTTGGCAAGTTTATACTCCTATGTCTAGTGAGATGTCATATTTCTCTGCTCTGCCACCTTTTTCTCAAGATTGCCTCTTAGATAGTTCTAAGACATGTGTGTATTGTTAGAGGGGAAACACCAAGTGTTTGTGTCATCCACTAAATTGTTATGGCATACTATTTGATCTTTGTTGGGACTTGACGGTATAGTTTACAGCAAAGGTTAAACCAAAAAAAATTGGTTTGAGAACTTTGACTAGTTATTTTCCCTAGCACCTCCTTGATACTGATTGTGTTGAAATGACTTAGTATCCCTCCTTGATAACCTTGAAAGGGGGTATCGAGGGAATTTATTATTGCCAATTTATATTGATAATCTCTTTGGAGAATTTTTGTAGCAAGTTATTCATGTCATTTTCTTTTGTAGCTAAGGAAGCTGAAGCAGAGGTGTTTTCCTAGATGTTTAGATACACATACATAGAAGGCGAAGGTATAGTAGATCAACTAGGAATAGTCTCTTTGTGGGGCTACATTGATATCTGTAGGAACATTGGCATAGGCGGTCTAGGTGGGAGTTTTCCAACATCAATAAACTCATTTTGAGCTCTTACCACCAAATCTTATGTATTTGACAGAGTGCTACCCCGAAGTGACTAGAGCATGACCACTATGTTAGAGTTGAAAGATTTTAAATAGAAAATGAATGTCATATTTGTAGGTGGTCAAGTAGTAACAAGGGTCCTCTACTGGTAGGTCTTATAGAATTTCGTATTGAAGTTTGTGATAGCCTCACACTATGGTTATCTCTTTATTGTTATCAATTGTTGTAATTGGGATAATCGATCTCCCTTCTCCAAGAAGCACTCAAAAAATTGGTCTTTGAGCTAATCCTAGGTACCAATAGAATTAGGAGCTAGATATCTATACTAATCTTGAGGTTTACCTGTGAAGGAAGCTACTAATAATTTGAGTACCGTAATCTATACTATGATGTTGTGAATTTTGCACAAGTTGACGACATCCTAAAGATGCTCTGACAGGGCTTTGAAATCCTCCCTGGTGAACTTGGGGAGCACATTTAGAGAATTAATAGGGATCAAATCCCAAACTACAAGAGGAATAGGAGGAATGTGTGGGCTACTGTTGTTCTAGGCTTTAAAGTTTCTAGGTGCTTGAGAAGCCATAGTAACTTGTGGTTGGGTTTTCTGCACAATAATCTGGGTAGCTCTAGCACAAGCTACAATTACTAAAGGATTTAGTAATAAGCCTAGTCTTTTGGGTTTCTTATGATCTGGTAACTAGCCTTTAGCTCATGCATCTAGCATTCTTTTCAAGCAATTAAAACCAATCCCATCGAGCATGCTAGAAAAGGAACTATTGATCCCTAAAACCTACACTTCAAGAAAATAATCTTATGGGAAGTTCAGTGGGTGAGGGATGAATTGCACTCTATTGGACAACCTCTAATATTTTAGAAGCTAGCTCTTTGTTTGTGTTTAAGGGAGAAAAAGGGGAAGAAGCAACGAACATTAACAAATCTAAACTAGGGAAATGCACCAAATATTTTACAATATTTCAAATCCCACTTCAAATAACCAAAATTAAAATATCCTAAGAACTAAACACAAAGTGCCATAGACCCTTCATTGTTGAAAAGATAATAAAATGCTTAAGGCTTGGTAAGCACAAAGCATATCATCGAGTTCTTTTCATGAGAAGTACCCACTAACACTTGATGGAGTATGACACTTGTAGGTTATTTTGTTAACTTCTTAAATATTTTATAGAGATTGCTCACCAATGAGCATAGTATGAAATCTAACATATAACATTTCAAAAATGAAAGATTATAGGGCCTGGTTCAATTATCTGTAATCTTATACTAAAAGCTATAAAAGCTAAAACTCATAACAATCTGTCATCGAGATCATATTGATTCATGAATGACATAGAGCATAAAAGCTAGTATAAATAAAAAATAAAACACACAACAGATGTGAGTTGGGCACAATCCAATGTGTTTTGATTTCTATTGATTGATTCAAAAGATACAAAATGCTAAGGTTGGAGGAAAGTGAACACTCTCTAAAAATTGATTCTCTAATTTTTATCTTTACTGAAATGGTGAACAACTATTGTAAAAATTGTGAACCCCTGGGAGAGGCTCGAAATTCCGTTAAATAATGAAAGGGAAGCAACAAGTTAAATACCTCTCCCACTACCTGGGTTCACAACAAAAAAAATGGTGGCATTAAACCACTGGAAAGAGAACCTATAGGTAGTTTGCAAAAAGTTGACAAAAATAAATTATTTCTCCCTTGATAGGCCCATATTGCAATAATGTTCAATTGGTGAGATATAATTGAAACAAAACTAAAAAATCTTCCAAATTATTCTTTTCAACCAACTCATCTATACAAACCTACCATTGTGGATACCGACCAGCTCTAAAATGAATTCCCTTTGACAAAATCCTTAAGATTTATTAGGCACCAAATTCCTAATGAAGACTTCCCTGGTAGCCAAAATTTGATACACAAGACATGGAACATTATGGAAATCATTGCGACTGCTTGGATGAGTGAGCTTTAAGTGGAAATGGCATTTTTATTCCTAATCTTTGACATGCAACAACCTCCAACACCCTTCCACTTTCAAAATAACCAATAGCACACTTTTCATAACCTCTAGGCTCAAAACATACCCAAGCTTCAACACAACTGACAAGTGGCATCTCTTGATGCTCCTCCATTCCCTTGTGATTTTCTCTTTAAGAATATCTATACCTTGAACATGTGGAATTTATGTTACTGAGGCTTTCCTACAACCTTCTGTCAATAAATTTCATTATGCCGACATGTGGAACCTTTCGCCTTTAGCCGCTTCAAAGAATAAAATCCTTTATAAAGACTATGGGGACCTACCACATGGTGGCTTCACACATTTCCACAAGGGAAAGAGGCCATGACCTTGCTTGAACCCACACTATGCTAACACGTGGCATGTTGTGATGAGGTGCTATACAAAGAATATATGAATTTTGGGGGCTTATGTTAAAATAATCCAAAAGAAAAAGGAGAGTTCGTAGGGTATCATAAATCATGAAATAAATTGCAAGGAAAGAATTTCAAGGAAAGAATTTGGTAATGAGTTGTAGAAGATTTTCTCTACACTTAGCATTTCAAATGATGAAAAAGATTTATATTTATATAAATTTCTTTATTTTCTAAATAATTAATTATGAAAGGCTGACAAATGAAATTAGATTTTGGAATGTCAAAATCTTGACAATAACATATTTAAAATTGAGCCAACATAGGCTAGTCAAGGTTGTTACCCTTGTGTGGTTGATTTTGCCCCAAAATTTTCATGATGTCAAGGAATTTAATTTATTTTTATATTTTTCCCTTGAAACAAATAAATTATTAATAGAATTAATGTTTTCAGCAAAATAGGGTGTTCAGGTAGTGTGAAATTGTGAAGGGTGACAATTTACAATGATACAAAACTGGTAGGCTGCAATCCATATTAGCTCTCCATATGGAAATCATGTCTTGATTTTTTATATTGAATCTATCATCATTTTAGGCAGGGGCATATGTTTTCTTAGCAGTTTCATTTTCTGACAAGGAAGAGGTAATATATTCATTCCAAGGATCATTGTATTGACACTCAAAAACTTGGCCCTTCCTACATAGGCATGTTGCTTTTGAACATTTTGTGTTCCTTTGTATATAATTGATTAAATATTCATTGTTAACAAGTGTATTTCTAGAGAAGATTTCAGATGTAGATAGTAAGCAAGGATAATCTTGTGAAGACTGATGTCATGTGGTTTTTTATTAGATAGACTACGAGGGTCCCATGCACTGACATATGTTTAGAGAATGACATTTCCTTTTTTACATCTTCATGGTTTCCCTAGTCAAGTTTTTCTATGTTTGGTGAATTATCAAGCCAAAAGAAACCATGTACATGTGTAGATCCCGATTACTTCTATTCAAAATATACAAATAATCTATTGCACATAAGAGCTTCTCTAATACTACTTCATAAAATATTGTGAACCACTTACGCAAGTATAGGAATGTGATATATGGGTTATTTATTATGGTTTCCATGTGGTTTTTCTATTTTGTGGCCTAGTTTCTATTCCATTTAAAAATAGTCATTTTAAATCTATCCATTTAGTATTTTCCACACTTAATGAGAAGAAGAGAGTGGGTGATCCTATTTGGTTGATCATCTTCAAAATCTCACTATGAAAATTATTCCACTATGAGTGTGACCCTCTCAGGGAAGAACCAAAATGCATTAGTTGTAAACCCATTGAGTGTTCTAGGTAATTGTTGTATATGGAGACAAAGGATATGAATAGAGGTTGGTATGAAATTCTATGCATTATTCTTAGCAAACAATGAGGCAAGTCCAAGTGGTTATAGTGGCACATCACAAGGTTCAATACAAAATATTAAAATATTGGATGGATTCCAAATCTATTATTATGAAACTATACCAAGTGCAACATGTATTCATGCATTTCAACTTTTTTGTATTGGGGTTACAGTTGAAGTGCAACACGATTTGGAAAGAGTGTGGGAAAATCCATATCTAAAAGTACCTCAATATTGTATTCATTGATTGAAGATGAGTCTAGTTGAGGCATTTTCATCTCTATTTTGAAACTTTTTTTTGATGATTTATCACTCATGTCATTTATTCAATAGTCTTTCCATAAAGGATGATGAATGAGTTATTTAATTTTCAAGTTGATCCTCATCAATCAATAGATTAAATTTTTGGTACAACCATATTCACTTTGAACATTAATAGTGTGAAGAATATGTTAAATGTATGTACTTGTATAAGGTATTTGTGGTAGCGAGTCAAAATCTATCTTAACATCTTTGTAGTATGGGTCATATGTAATCTTAAATTGTAGTGCAACCCACACATAATTTCTACTTACATAATAATCATAGTGGTTTCCTTGTGTACATAATCTTCAAACTATTAGAACATCTAACTTTGTAGGTTTATGTGGAAGATATTTTGCCATTATTTCGATAACTTGTGGTAAAATCACTATGTGATCACTATATTTATATTGGGCTCCATGAGCATGGGTCACTTGCGCTATTAGACTTACTCATACTATTATAATCTCTTCCACTTGGGTTATATTTTTCAACTTGATTGGTTTTTTCCCTAGGTCCATATTATTAGAGATGATGAAAAGTGATGCCTTTATTTTTCATGAAAACATCTAATATAAATTGGACCATTTCTTATTGAATTGGTATGCACGAAAAGGTAGCATTAACGATATATTATGAAAATTTTCAAGTTTGATAGTGTATCTATTCTATTGTAAAATTTTGTTGAAGCTATTATGAAGTCATTTTATTTTGGTAAGGTTATTGTTTGATTGTGAATATGTTGCATTGTTTGATGGGAACTTAGTGATACATATTGTGTATAAGGGTCTTCATGTGTTGGAATGTTGTAGATTCATGTATTATAATATTGCAATAGTTTGAATAAATAATGTTTGGTTTATTGATCATTATAGAGCTATGGACTAGATAGATTGTTTCTCTATTTGTCACATATGAAGATGAATACTTATTTCTTCATTATGTCAAGCATAATAGATTTGCATTCTTTTATGAGACTATAAATTTTGAATTTCAATTCCAATAGATTTAGTTTGAGAATTTGTAGCGGTGGAGCTCATTAGCTAAAAAGGAAATAATGTGTCTCAAATATCAATGCTACCAATAAAAGAATGTATACAAATAGAAAAGATTAATTACAAAATATCAAAAAATATATGTAAATATGATTATTAGGTAGTATAATGAAATAACTTGATGAAAGATAGTAGAAACATAATTTTCATGAAAATAATATATTTTGAAACATGCGTAAATGTCACAAGAAATTTATATTGATTTGAATACAAAGATATAAATTTACTATATATAATATTTACAGAGATGTGTATACATATGGTAGTAAATGGAGGTAGATTTAGGTACTATTATTAAATTGCACATAATACTTAGTCTACCCAAAATATGTTTTTTTCATCAATAAAATCTAAGAGGTAAACTTTGATGAAAGTTGATTTTAACCATCATTGAGTATCACTTAAATTTAATATGCATATGAGAGGGTGAAGAGACATTCTTTAAAAAAAATGTTTTACTATAGTCCAACATTAACTTCTACTTCTTGAATGAATTGTAGCATATAAATCATTTGTAGAGATACCAAGAAGGCTTGTGGCTAGTTATTCAAAATAAATAACCCATAATGTTCTTGTATGATCTACTAGCTTTAGTTGAAGTACCTATCTACAAGTGTAATTCCCAAATGTAACTTTGTACTTAGAGTAGTATCATGTCTCATCTTCATTTTGCACAAATATTTTTTATATTCTATTACATCTAACTCAAGGGGATAAGATGGGCAGAAAAATCAAATTTGATTTTATGAATTGTTCTATTTATTTTACAATGCATTGGATAGGTTAGTTCACATGCATAGTTTATTCTTAAATATTAATAATTTTCTTTCTTGTAATTAGTAAGGGCACATCCACAACTTGTGTAGAAGATGAGATAGCATCATTACCATTCTGTTTGAAAAAATATTTCATTTATTGTGTTTCCTCTATGCTCACATCTATAAATAAGTGGGTGTTAGCCAAAGTGCTTATCACCTTTCCATTATAGTCATTGAAACGTCTATTTTTAATTACAAGAAAAACAACATGATGTATGTGGTATATATATTAGAGTTGTGTACCTTCCTTTTGAGTGGTTGGACCCCATAAAGTCATATTAGTAGTACAAGAAGTCATATGCATTAGCTAGATTCTCTTTATAAGAAATTTTATCCTATCCCTCCTTATTATGGAGGTTGGGTCTACACAAAAAAATATTCTAATAATATAAATAAGGGAATTATTAGTGATGTGGATAATTCCATTGAGGAGCATGAAAGTGAATTGATGTTTTACAATGGCAAGGTCATCTTCAGAGAGAGAAACATTGGAATCATATAGTAAACAAATTTTAAGTTGGTTATTAAGTTTGTTGTAAAACCTATTGGCAACCATAATAATCCTTCCATATCCAACATGAACATTCATTGAAGTGAGTGACACATATCTTAGCACACTCACAATCAATAATATCAAAGGATAAGACACCTCCTTGCCCCTTTTGTGTGTTAAACTAGTGAATTTATTTTTCATTATGACATGACCCTTTATAAGCCACCTTGTTTGAAATGGATACAAATTTCTAATAGGAGAAATAGTGGAGGAAAATTATTTCCTTTGTAAGGATGAGCTTATTCCAAACAATGCTCTTTGAGGAGATTGTTTTGTTATTGTGACAATCTCAATCAAGCTTATAGATGAGCCAAGTGAGATAGTGGCATGTAGTTTTTGGTTTCATTTTTCAAATAGATAGGTAGGTTGACCAATGATATCATGGTGTAAACATGTTATTTCTAGTTTTGAGATAACAATCCACCTATATAGGTTTTTTTTTTTTTAATAAAAGGCGAAAGGCCTAAACTATTTTATATTAATTTAACAACTTACATTCTTATAAGTTCTATTACAAGTAAAGGAGGGGAATACAATCATCCCTCAGACTTGAAATTATATATTGAAGACCCCAAAAAACCTTTGATGCAACCAAAACCCTTCAATGGCTACTTTATAATTACCCTAGAAAACTACATCCCCCAACCATACTACCAAACTCAATTGCAAAGGGCCAAGGTATCAAAACAAGCACCATAGCATAAATCCAACTTCAAAAATTTGGCCATTACATTATCAAAGAACCCAATACCCCAAAAAGAACCATAGAATCTTACATGGAACAAAATTTTTAGCTAGGGAAAGACATTCAACACTTTGTACATAACAAAAATAATATGTAGACCATACAAAAATATAGACTATTCATCACCAAATTCTTACACATAGTTGATGAAGTTGTTGACCCATTCAAAGTCCTGGAATGGCTCGAGATGTAGCATTTTCTTCATAAATCTTGATCCAACCACAACTCACTCCCTTTTCTTGAACAATGTCATGCCTTTGATATCCAAAATAAAAGGGTATGCCTAGGTATGCCAAGTCCTAGAGAGGTAGATTCCAACACCTCATCTAGGATGCCCGAGATTTTAGGTTTGAAAAACTGTCAATCCATCACCACCACAACTACCTTTGTGATTTTTAGGTCAAGGAGAGCTACCACAAATCTTGACAAGATATTTGAATCCACTCTATAATGTTCATCCAACAACAGAAACTCTTGACCCAAAATGAGTTTGACCGTACCAATAAAAATAAAATCTATTTCTAACATAATTCTCTTCAACTAAAGCTCTAAAATATCACTGGGGAAGGTCATTTTCCTATAAGCGCTCAACAACCTAATGGTTACAATGAGTAAAGACTATGAAAATAAATAAATTTTAAATAATGGGTTGAATAATGCTAATTTATAGGTAATTGATCAAAATTTTATAAGAAATTAATTTTGTACATTGGCTCACCTTGAATTGCAAATAACATGGATTTATAATATTCTATGAGTAGAAGTATAGATCCCATTAAATGGATTTATTTTAAAGTGATACACTTATTGTATTTTTATAGAAGTCTATCTTTTTTGTTATGAACTCCATCAGAGAGATCTTTTTTTTTGTATCAAGTTTTTGATGTAGGGTCATGTCCAAAGTTGGTAATATCTTTAATACTTGTAGATGTGGATGCAAGTGTATGTTTCCATGATTGATAATTTCTATTACATTTTCAATCAATGAATAAATTCTTGTGAGCATGCAAATTACTCCTATAAAAGGTAATTATATGTGACAACTATTATGGCATATGCACAAGCTATAAAATTATACTCTATGAAGTAGTTATTAAAAATGAAGTTGAAACCATATTATCTAGTTAACTATAAATATCTACAAATATTGAAGAGATAATTTAGTTCTTTCAAATAATGTACAAATGAGTTTAAGTTTGAAAATTAAGTAGTTTTAGATAAGCTATAAGTAGTTTATGAAGAATACTTATCAATTTTTTTTATTTTGCACTTTTGTAGCAAGATAATGTCTTATGTAAATTTACCCTATGAATAATTAAAAAGAAGAGGAAAATGCGGTGAGAAAAAGAGGATACCAAATTAAACAATGTTTTATACAATTTACATGTAGCACTAAAGGTGGAAAATACATGTAATTTTGTAAGAATAAGTATAAAAGTGGGTTGGAATTAGTGAATGTAATATGTTGAATTATTAGTAAGTTATTTTTTTTAAAGTAATGTATGTAAAACAACAAAAAAGTATTGATATTTGTAAACAACAATTTTTTGTACCAATTTTTAACTTGTAAAAAGGATTCGATACACAATGGGCAGGAAGAATGGTGAAGATGGGCATTCAAATAGTGCCCCTTCTGCAACTATTGTAGGTGCTGGTCCCCCCTTTGTGGTGGATCTTGCTCGCGGTGGAAGTAAATCCCTTACGGGCTGTGTTGTTCGCAAGGGAACTGATGGATTCACTGTCCAGGAAGGCAACAAAATGAATGCTGTAGAGAAATGTTCAATACGCAATGGCTCTGCTGCGAGGGCATTGTGGAATGCTTCAAGTTTTTTCTCTTGGAATCTATCAAATAGAGGGTTTATACCTGTTGCTAATACCATATATGTTGATCTAAAATCTGAGACAATAGAGGAAATAGATGAGATTGTTTATGAGCTCTCGGTTCATGGGGTGATTTGTTGGTTCAGGGGCTTTTGGCCAAGCCTCCCTTAGCTACACTCTTGGATTTCCAATGAATGGGAGCTACTAATTTATG